>JARGYA010000311.1:0-163921 GCA_029204335.1 Mycena vulgaris
GTGTGGTGTCATGGTGCGCCGGCGCCGTTACCAGCGCGCCCTCGATCATCTCCAGGGCCTCATCATCTCGCGCATGTTTGAGTTGGCAAAGTGCAATATGTCCGGCACAGGTAAGGAGTCTGGGTGCCAGCGCAATTGACTGACCACTTACCTATTCTTTTCCAGGCTACAAGTTGCGCAAGCATATCGCAAAGGCCTTGCAAGCACGTTCAAAGGCCGTGAAGAATGCCATTGCGAGTTACAACCAGGTCGCCCAAACCATGTCGCCGCCCAAGCCGACGCTCGACTGGGAGGAGGTCGTGGAGTACGCGTTCCTCGCGGACTTCGACCTCCTGCGCGAGGGGCGGGAGGACATTCGCGGGGAGCGATGGGCGCAACCGGCTGGGCGAGCTGCGATGGATCAGCACTACAAGCTGCTTCGCGCGGACGAAGAAATAGCGCGGCTCAACATCGAGATACGCCGCCTCGTGACGTACATGACGGACGAGGAGGTGTTCCTCCGACGCGAGGAGGGGCGGCTGCGCGAGGAGGGGAAGGAGGGGATGGCCGTCCAGGTGGGCCTGCTGCGCATGGAGCGCGAGCGGTTCACCCAGGTCCACATGGCACGCCTAGCGAAGCTGAGAAAGGAGCCAGGCTGCACCGCCAACGTCCTCCCCGGCGTGAGCATCTGCCGGGAGCGCCACACGCCCGTTACGAGGGACAGGGACGCGGAGATGCGCACACCTTCGCCGCCGCCACCTACGGAGGAGGAGGCGGTGCCCCCGCCTGCCGACGACGATGAGGAGGAAGCTGAAAGTGAGGATGATGAGGGCGCGGTCTCAGAGGCCTTCCTCAACATTGTACGCATCGCCAGCGACAATGCCGGTGACGCTGGGGACGCTTAAAGGGATTTATTTCTATTTTGTATATGTTTTATTAGGTATTATATCAGATTATGTCGCTATATAGACACTACTGTATGTCTAGAGTACACTGTATTTTTTTCACGATTTTACGTTAATTTTTGAGGCCGGAACGGGTGAGTTGCGCGCGGGCGGCGGGACATTTGATGGCGTTGATGGCAGGTGTCGGGGAGCGCGGGATCCGGTGTCGCCGCCCATCTTTGATGGCAGCGACGAGAGATTGATGGGAGGGCGGCTGCCCCGCCCACCGCTGCCGCCGTATCGGTGCTAAGCGCAGCACATATAAGGCGTAATTAACGCGCCCGCTGGATATATATCAAACCGCCCCTAGTTAGCGAGGGATACCATATATGGCTCCCTCGCTAATTAGTGGGGTTTGTTGGGCTATACAGGTGTCAAGGATAGGGAATCGCACCGTACGTACCGTATACGGTACGTGACTAAATACGTGAATACGGAAGGAGATCCGTATATGTACGGCCGCGATCCGGGAGCCTTCGGCGGCCGACGGTACGTTACGGATCACGTACGTATACGGTACGGTACGGGATACGGTCACCTTCCGGGGAACAAATCAGCAGGTCCGAGGTCTGGGCATGGTTTATAACGGCGCGGAGGGTGACGAGCAGCCCAAGCGCAAAAAGAGAAAGAGCGGTGACGCGGTGCCGCCGTCGCAGGCGTGAATGATATGTTCCGCATCCCGCCCGTCCCCGAATGAAGCGCGCCGCGCGTGCGATGGCCGCTGCTGGCCCGTAGTTATGCTGTATGCCCTCATTATGCCTATGTATCTTGTTCCTGAACGTACTATTATTTTTCCCACCACTCATTGTCGTTGCTTTTTGAATGAGAATTGATTTATGGCTCTTGAAATGACTTATAGTACACGAAATGACTCGTACTGTAAATAATAGAGGAAAATACGCGTGATAGGTGGGGGATTTTGGGCCAAATATGTAGCATCTGTATGTAGGAATATACTGCGTTTTTTTCACGATTTTACGTTAATTTTTGAGGCCGGAACGGGCGAGTTGCGCGCGGGCGGCGGGACATTTGATGGCGTTGATGGCAGGTGTCGGGGAGCGCGGGATCCGGTGTCGCCGCCCATCTTTGATGGCAGCGACGAGAGATTGATGGGAGGGCGGCTGCCCCGCCCACCGCTGCCGCCGTATCGGTGCTAAGCGCAGCACATATAAGGCGTAATTAACGCGCCCGCTGGATATATATCAAACCGCCCCTAGTTAGCGAGGGATACCATATATGGCTCCCTCGCTAATTAGTGGGGTTTGTTGGGCTATACAGGTGTCAAGGATAGGGAATCGCACCGTACGTACCGTATACGGTACGTGACTAAATACGTGAATACGGAAGGAGATCCGTATATGTACGGCCGCGATCCGGGAGCCTTCGGCGGCCGACGGTACGTTACGGATCACGTACGTATACGGTACGGTACGGGATACGGTCACCTTCCGGGGAACAAATCAGCAGGTCCGAGGTCTGGGCATGGTTTATATCACTGAAATTCACTCACAGCAGATGATCACAAGCAAATCCGAACTGACATGGGGCACCCCGGCATGATTCAAGGGAGTCTGCCGAGATACGGCTGGATACGGACACGATCACGTATACGTACGGCTTCACCGGCACGTACCCAGACGGCTCACGGTACGTGCACCGTACGTATGACCGTAAGCCATACGTACGGTGCGATTCCCTACTCAAGGAGGATAAGTCAGGGCGCGTCCAGGCACCGTGAAGCGCGCCTGGGGAGTACTGGTGGTTTTTCGTGAAATGAGAGGCAAGACAATATTAGGCGCCGGGAGTGCTGCGCGCGGCAAACGTTTTACAGGTAAGATGGTCCACGTGTCACCGGACCGGGAGCCGACGTTCCGGCGACGGCGTCATCAACTCTGTCGTAGTCGCGCTAGCGGCGACGCTCACCTTCCCGCCCGCCGTTGCTCTCTGCGCGTAGTCATTCCGACCCCACGCTACGTTGCCTTTCGTTCTCAAGCTCATGTCTAACCGTCCGCTTACCTCTGACCCGCGACGCCGTAAACTCGTCCCCACCTGACCCAAAATCCTCGACTCCCAAGGCGCATCTCAGAACGCAGCATGGAAAGTAGGACGATCTTTTATTGTGCATCGCAATACCCTGTTCCCTGCTCGCGTGTACTGATCCCCATCTTATTTCCCACGTGCGCGCCGCCGCCGTTGCGTCCGTCCCCCGCTTTCCCTCGGCTACCTCGAGTTTCTTTCTCCCTGCTGCCCGCATCCGCATCCCCTCGCACTCTACTCGACATCTAAAACAGATTTCGCGTTACCGGTCGCTCACCTGCTTGTTTTGATTTTGCAACCAACTACACCCAGTCGTGCGCTAGCGCAGACATCGTGCCCGATGCACCTCCATGTCATAAACGTGTGGCCTCGTTCGACAAATTTTCGAGGTGCATATATGCATCGCATCCCGTGCAACGATTCATCTTTGTTTTCCCCTCCCATTTCCATTCATAGGATTGTCGGATTCTTGAGTAGGAACAACGTCACTCACCACCGAGGCGCTATGCAACCTTCCTATCCATGCTCGTTCTGGTCCCATCCTCGATCCTCATGAGCCTCCTGTCTCACTTTGGAAGCTGGCACGACCTCACCGCGAGTGCGCCCAGCAATTTTCGACACCCGCGGCTCCATCTTTCAGGCACGTAGACCCTGGTCTTCTACTCCTTTATGCCAACTCCTATGCTCATTCCCGGCAAAATTTGCAGATCACAACTTCCGGCTCTTGGTTTTCAATTCGACTTGACGTCTGCCGCTCGTATTCGCACCTTCGGCAAGTTATAGTTGACCGGTATCCCATGAACCGATTCTCTCCTGCGCCTTATCCCGTCTGTCTTCTCCTGGTGGTAGACCGTCGATCGATTCAATTCAACGCTTGAATTAACTGCAGGATGAAATTTGGATCGATGCCCCATTCACAAATCCGTCGCAACCCTCCGTCCTCACTGTCTCTAACCCGTCATTAAATTCTTGTTATGTGAAGCGGATGACTGAAATGAATGCTCCCAGGTCTACTGCTTGCCCACCTCAGCTGTACTGACTGCGCCGTTGCGTCCATTGTGTATCTACGGTCGGTGGACGGACCCCTCATTCTGCGCCGAGGCTTCCTAATCGCCCCGGCTAAATCAACCGGTGCGTCTCTTTTCTGCCCAACCCGCATGCATCGTCGCGCCGCAAATGCTTTCAGGCAGTGCATTCTCGTCGCTGGGTGTGATTCTGTTCGATTGTGCTTGGATCGCACTGCATGCACGCTTGACCGTGGCGGCGAAAAAGTAACCGTTCTTAAAGCTTTTAATTGATTCTGCCCTCCTCCTTAAAGGTTGCTTGCACTTCGTGACATGAGGGAGCACAGTGTGCCAGAGCCTCGGATAAAATCTGCATCCTCCCTTGCATCCGCAAAGATCTTCTTTACATCTTGCGACCTGTGGAAATTGGATGAAGGGAAGATGAAGGTCGAAATCAAAGGAGAGGTCCACCACGGTCTAGACCCGGCGACTCCCGGATTACCGAAGGGGAAACCCCTGGTTTTCGTTCTCCTCGATTCTCCTCGACGGTCTGGCAAGAACACTGCATAGAAAGTTTAATCCCATCAGACCGCCTCCTGCCTCTCAACGTCTTCGTCTGCCCGCGCAGTCTTCGTTTTCTGGCTCAAATACGGTACTCCGCTACTTGCCGATTCCCGGAGCAATACCCGCCGATACACCGCTAGCATGAAGATCGCCGCTGCTCCAGCTACTACACCTACGCGCAAGCCTGCACCACCACCCGGCATGGCCTCCCCGGCGGCCAGGACACCAACGCGGGATGTCCCTGTACCCAGTTCGATGCGGAGTGATGCTGCTTGAAGCGGATGGACGCAGTGGGCTAGCTAGGCTGCGATTCCTTCAATCAGTGCATTTGGTCCCCGTTCTCGTCCTTTACATCTCTTATACCTGCACGCAGACTACGAATCCATTCCCGCGCGCGCACCCAGCATCAAGGACGCAATTTTTGGACGCACTCGACGCGAGCTTGCTGGGTGCGTACATCTACTGTCCCACGTCCCGTAGCGCCTTCCTTTTACCTTGCGCGCGCACCCGCGCCCGTCTCTCCCTCGCCTCACGGGCCTCCCTCCTGCGCCCCCTGATCCCTAACCACTCCCTCCCTCGCTGCTCGTATGCCAATTCCACCCGAGCCCGCCTCTTCGCGCGCCTCCCTCCGTCCTGGCTCTCCGCCCCCGCCTCTCCCCTTCTCCTCCGCACCCTTACCCTTTCGTCGTTACGGACCTCCGCCCGCTGCCTCGTCCCGTCCCACTGCCTCGCTCTGTTGCCCGTCCTACCTCCGCCTCTCTGTCCATACCCCTCTTTTCTCAGTCCCCGCCCCCTCCCTCCGTCCGCCGTCCTTATCCCTTCCTCGCGCCAATCCCTCCCCATCCTTTCTTCTTATCGTCGTTATGGCTAAACTCTGATTCAAACAGATGCCGTTCTACGTCCCCCGCCTGCGGAGGATGACTCGACGCGCGGCACGGGCGCCATGGGAAGCAGGCCAAGGCTGCGCGTCGGTGGTGAATGCTGCGCGTTGGAGGCGAGGGCTACCACCCGGTAAGTTCTCCAACTTCCATCTGCCCGCGCGCGCTGACCTCGCTGCTTCTTGCTGCAGACCTCACCCTCGGCGCCGCACGGCGGCGGGTGGGGCTCGATCTCTTGGTTGAAGACTCTGTGCTAACTGTATCCAAGGCATGTTGTCCGCTTGCATTCGAGCACGCCAGTGCCGACACGCTCTCCCCTTCTGCAGCCCTCGACGCTGATGCCCGGCGGTGGGGCTCGAAGACATGTGCGATATGTCTTGTGAGAGCTTAGACGAATACCTGCCGGTTTAATTAAATGCGTACAGGGCTCGAAAATCCGCACCAACGGTGTCGCGGATGATGGGAGGGGTTGGGCACGCGTGGCAGCACGAAGAGGCGTGGAAGTGGAATCTATCCCGAGCATCGCTGTCGCGTTCTTCGGCGCGAAGTGCCACAGAGTACTACTCGAACAGATCTAGAGACCGATGCGGGCAGCTTGATTCTAAGCAGATACAAATTGATTAGCCCGTACTACAAGGATCAATGTACTTGGAAGGGCCTAGCGCGAGCTATGGCTAGCTTGGATAATGGACGTGGAGCGGAGGAAAGGAATGGTGTGGCTTGACTGTCGCACGTGAATACAAAGGGCGATCACATCAGTGGCTGTTCTCCCTTTCTTCCCTCGACCATATCGTCGTACTTGCCTGCCCCACTCTGTCTGGAAGGTAACTTAGTACGTAGGTGAGAGACAAAGTCAGTCAACAGGCCGCCGACCGGCCTTATCGGATGTTTAGTAGCGTGAGAATCCCACCCTCATTAAAAATCGCATTGCCACCCACGCGACTGAGCGCCTCCCTCATTCATTGGAAACACTGTATTGGAATGACTAGTACTGTATTGTGGCTATAATTTACTACTAGTACTAGGAGGATTTGACCGGCTTAACCGGCTTTAAGCCAATTTGCGTTAGAACATGTTTGGCTTGACCTGACCTGAGCAGGTGACAGGTATTTTTGGTGTGCTGATATCATCGATCCAGTGTGATAAACATTTAACCTCTTTCAGTTGATCCAGATGACCAGGGATACAGTGCGCACAGCACGGCTCCAATGATTTGTGCATTTAGCATATAATGGTGATCAACTTGTCTTGCCTTGGCGGCATCGCAATGGAATATGAATGGCGCGTTTCAGCAAGCTATACCACCAGCCTATCGCCTAAGCCGTTACCTGCTTGTATACTCGGTGGCCCACGCTTCAAGTTCATGATCAAATGCCGCATCTCGGCGGAGGTTTAGCCTGACATCTAGGCAAGGAGAGGGCACATGTAGCACATCCGATAATTTTCGACTGGTGTACCTGGATTGCGGATGTTCCCGCATCGCGCCCAGCCCAATTACGACAGCGTGGCTATAGTTTGGCCAAAGTGTGGCGATGATTGGGTACTTCGCTCCAATGACTCCACCGCAGGAGCAGACATTCCGCGAGACGTTTCTAAAGTGTGCTCATCGCGCGAAGGCTCTGTGCATTTATCGCGGCGGCAACCTCTTCCTGCCCGTGGTCGACCGCAGGTACCAGTATGTTTCAGGCAGTTACGCCATTCCTGCGGGGTATATATTCGCATCCGCCGTGGATATCGTTTACCCTTCCTCCCATGATGCAGATCCCCATCGTGAGTGCAAGTCTTGCGGCTGTTGCGTCGGAACTTCTCCTCTACGGAATATATCTGGCTCTGTCATTCCTCTACACTCTGTTGATCTTCAAACGGCAACACGATTTCACTGGTGGATCCAAGGCCCCGCGAGTTGTGTCGCCCGTATTTATTGGGATGTCAGCTCTGTGGGTGGCGGTTACTGGCGTAAGGTTTTAGTACCACCGTCGACTGTGTACATGTTAACTCCGCTGCAGCACTGCCTTGTCAACGTTATCCGCCTATTCCTCGCGGTCCGGCCCACGGGAGCAAATGCCGACCTGTTCTATTCAGACTTTTCCCACATAACCGAGCTCGTCAAGTACGGCTTCTTCGTAGCCTCCGTATGCATCGGCGATGCTTTGCTGGTTCGTCCATTCTGATCGGATGTGAACCAAGCTGATGACATAGGATTCTAGATTCACAGAGTCTGGGCGGTTTGGGGATTCAATGCCCACATAATTATTCCGCCCATATTGACACTGCTGGGTTTTGTCGGTGAGTCCGTTGCGATAGTTCCACCGCAAGCGCCCATTCGCAACTCTCTGCTAGCATTCGGCGGCGGCTTGATATATCAACTTTCACAATTCACGTCGAAGGACAACTTGTTCACTGGTCGGTTCCATATGTGGGGCACTGGGCTGTGTGTTTTCACTCAGTGGTAAGTAAGCACAACAAACTATCTGCAGCGATTAGCTTGAACATTCCGATCATCCAGTACGAACTTTTATACTACTGGTTCGTTAGGGCGCCTCGCCTTCGGCTCACGTTCCTGATGTGCAATTCAGGATTCATCTGGTACAAATTATGGTCGACCAGTCGAGTTGTTGAACCACTTGGAGGAAGCAGTCTTGTGGTATGTATCATTAGGTGCCAATCTTGCCCGCTTACACTGAATCTTTTACAGAAGATAATACGGGCTTTTCTTGACAGTGCGGGCCTCTTTGCGTTCGTGATGTTTTTCCTTCGCGTCAAAGTATTAACTTTGTATCAAGTGCCTGGGGACTGTTCCACTTAATAAGCTATCAGCTCCGCTCTAACATCCAAATTGTCGCCATCGATGGCCTACCAGCCATCGTCGGACTCACAAATATCTTGATTCTCATTCGCCTACGTTTGGACTTCGCTGGACATTCGACGCCACTCTGTGGCACCGCCGACACCCACACGATCAGATTTTCTCCGGACCTGGAGTTGGGTCAGAGTGCGTCGGAAGCAGAGCCTGAATCGCTGAAGGTATTTTCAATCGGTCCTTCAGCCTGATCTCAAAGAGATCCGCGTATCCCGTTGCTTTCAGGGAGCCCCCCGTGAAACCTGCTCTCCCTGGTTTGCGTTGTCCTTTTAGTTTATACCAAGGATGTAATATTGTATTGTTCCCAGGAAAGGGAGGATAATCCCAGAGACAAAGCAGAAATCCAGCATTGTCTTCCTTTATGCAATGTCATCGGAAATACCTGCTCAGCGTCCTCGAACCGAATGCATGATTATGAAGATTTCAAATCGAATGAGATGCAGTAAAATAATATACTCATCGGACGTGTGGACAAAGTTGTACCTGGTACATCTTCATTTCTTTACTGATCGCCCTGAGATCCTTCTGACGGAGTTTGTTTATTCATTTTCCCGCGTATATCAATGACATGTATATTTGGGAACCTTTGTTCGCTTATCCGGGAATCTAGGTGAATGAATGTAGGAATCCTCTGCCGGCATGGTTAAGAGGCAAGGAGAGAAATAATAATAATGATAACAGTCCCTCGCCGAGTGACTGTCTATATTGCCCAGCCCCGAATCTAACAGGGATCCCACTGGAATTCATATAGATAGTGAACAGATTATTTGTCGTGGGTGCGCCATTCGCTGTGGGGCCTTCTGAAAGATATTTAGGATTGCGTGAGGTGCGAGCGGATTGAGGGCAGTTATCGCGAGCTGGGCTGCGGCATCTTCTAGAGGGACTAGATTGAGGAGATTTAAGGAGGCCTAATTGAAGCTAAGGATTTGAGCGACCCATTTTTTCTCGGAGTACACGAGCATTGTTGAGGCAGGGGGAAGATGAGAGAGAAAACATGCCACACAAACACCGCCCTATGGCCCGGTCCTGAATCGAACGGGAATCCCACTCAAGGTACGAAAAACCCGTCACTCATTGTGGGCGCGGACCATCCGCTACCGGGCCTTCTCAAGGCTATCTGAGTACCGGGAAAGGCGCGACAGAAGTGAAGGTAGATGTGGGTTGGTTTCGGTTCTAGCTATGCCTGGAGGACGAAGTTGAGGTGCTCGATGCAGTAGTAGGAAATAAAATATCAAAGCCAGCGAAATATGACCTAGTCCCAGATCGAACGGGGATTCCACTGCATAGCAACTAATCCAAAGAGTTCGTCGTAGGTGCGGACTATCGGCTGTTGTGGGAGGAGACTGCGATTCGGAAGCCGGTGGGCGTGTAGAACGGACCAAAAGGAAACGAGCACAGAGTCGCCTGGTCCCGAATCGAACAGGGATCCTACTGAGTACCAGTTGGACAAGTGGGGATGTCTAGTGGGTGCGGATCATCCGCTGCCAGGCCTTCAGAAAGGTATTTGAGTCCTGGGTGAGGTATGATTGAATTGAAGGTATGTACCAGCGACGTCGTTGGGTTAACGTGTCTCTACGAAGTTGAGGAGATTGGAGGAGCAGAAGGCTGGGACTAGAAGTCTGAGCAGCGGCAGCCGGAGTAATTTGAGGACGATACGCAGCTCGATGCGGGATAGTGGGAAATCACAAAAACCTTTCAAACCCAAGTGATGGCCTAGTCCCGAATCGAACGGGCATCCCGCCGAAACCAGGAGGAATCCTATTTGTCGTGGGCGCGGACCATCCGCTACCAGGCCTTCTGAGAGGTATTCGAGGACTTTGTGAGGTCTGCTTGAATTGACGGCACCTATCCCAACATGGGTCGGATTATACCCTCGTCTCTCGGAGGACGAGGATGAGGAGAATGAATTTGAAGGGAGAGGGCGGCAATTGCGCCTGAGTATTCCGGGAAAATACGTGAACCTACCTCAAATAGATGCGGAATAGGTAAAAGGGAAGGTGACGTGAAAAGAAAAAGAAACGACTCCCTAGTGCGCAGTGGCCTAGTCCCGAATCGAACGGGGATCCCCCTGCATAATAAATGGATAGTGATTGGGTGGGTGCGGACCATCCGCTACCAGGCCTGAGCTGAGCTGAGGTACTGGTAGACCTGGGGAGGTAGATAGAATTTGGGTATACGAACCCCTCTCTCCGGCTAGGGCTGCACCACCCCCGAGGTCGTGTGCTGCATTTGAAGATGGAGAAATCGAGGGGTTGTGTTTCGGATCCGCACATAGGGCTCTTCGAATAAGAGGGAATTAGACGCAGGGCAGATTAGACTCTGCCGCGGTAGCAGGAAAGGGATCGCAGAGAGCGCCAGAGGATGCAAGAAGCGCAACTTGAAGGAAGAAAAAGACAGGGCTGGGGGCAACAAGAGCGGGAAGCGCGCGCGGATGTAGTGTGAATTGACAAGGTTGGAGAGCTCGGTACGCGTGCGAGCCGCGAGGATCGAGGTGAAGATGCTGCGAAGATGTGATGACGGCGACTCGGAGTGGCCTAAAGGGTCAACACGTGATGGGCCATCAAGGCGCCTCCTTGCTCTCTTTATGACGGGCGTTATTGGACAAAACCCCGATGTCCATCAATGTCCATTGATGGCCATCGATTTCGTCGATGAGCATCGATGGCCATGCATGTCCACCGTGTGCACATTCATTTCATCCAGTGGCCATCTATGGACACCTGTGCTGGGGACTGCATACTTTTTCAACAGTGTCAGTATTTCGGCTGCCTCCGTAGGTGTTCAACATTAATGGCACACCGCCGCTGTCTTTATGTCGCGTCCACCCAACTCAGTACCTCTTGCATGAATTTACTCAAATTTGCACCCAAATTTCTTGATCTTTCCGGAAGGTCTTCCTGGAGCTAGTCGGATGGATAGGCCCTTGTTGCATTTTTGAAACACGTAGCAGAGCTCCAGCCACTCTCAAATTTTTATGGTTCCGGCTTTGTCAAATCCTGGAGTTATTTAATTTGTGATGTCTGCCATATGATCAGGGCCAGGAGAGAGAGCAAGGTAACAAATGATTTGAGAAGAGTAGACCACCAGTAGGGATCAATCCACTATACAGAGGTGGGTTAGGCTTGAAAATAAATTTGACAAATATCGGGGTAATTGCGAGGCATTGGGCATTGATGTTGGGTGTATGTTGAGAATGGATGGGGCATCAATGTTGGGTGGTAGAGTCTGATAGAAGCAGTCAGCATCAATGGTACATTAGAATTGGCCAGTTCGAGCACTCTTGGAGGCTCATTCTTTAATTCAGGAGCATTCGTGGCCACTGACTCGGCATCCATGAGCATTGATGACCATCCAGTGTCATCGATGTTCACTGATGTTCATCAATGCCCACTGGGGTTTTGTCCGGTAACAGCGGTTATATCTCTTCCTCTCAACGACTTCGTTTTCTTGGGCTGGCATATATTGCGTACTGCACTACGTATGTTCGCAGATGCACGGAGACAAACCCTGGCGACTAGCCGCTAGCATGAAGATTGCGGCAGCTACAACTAAAGCGCCACCTACGCACGATGCACCACTCATCTGCGGATGAGAAAGTGCTCCGGTCGAGATCCACGGGTGGCTCCTCTTAGCCTTTTGTCCTCGTACTTTGCATTGAGTCTCTTATACCTCAACGCAGACTATGACTCGCCTACTGGGGCACATCGGAAGCGCGCTAAGCGCAAGCTTTGTTAGGTGTGTTGCCCAACCCCGCTTCCCATTCCCGTCCTTGCCACCCCACCTTCCTTTCACGTTGTCCGCCCTCTTTTCGCCTGGGCCCAACCTCTCCATTTCCCATACCCCATTCAGTCCACGCGGACGGACCATAATTCCAGTTTCATTCCATCTCGAGTCCCCGCGCATCACGCGCCTCCCTCCGTCCCAGCTCTCCGCGCGCACCATACTCGTGCTCGCCCCTCCGCCTCCGCCTCCCTGCTCCTCCTGGCCCACCGCTCCATTCCGTCGCCGTCTCATTACCCACGCGCCCTCCCCCCTCACTCTCATATCCCATCCTGTTCTCCGTCCGTATCCCCTCTCCACTTCTTCCTCCGCGTCATACCCTCCGTTTCACGATGACTGACGCTCGCGCTCACACAGACTCCACCCCCACCTGCCTTCCTTGCCCGGCGACCGACAAGCGTGGAATATGCGCCGGAGAGGAAGGCAAGGGGAACACGGGAGGGGAACGCATGGAGTGCATCTGCGAGCGAGCTGACATTTTCCTTTCTGTCTGCAGCCCTCGACCCCGCCGACGCGGTGCTGGACCTCGAGACTTGAGGCAGGTGGTGGGACAGATGAGACTGTGATGTGATGCGACATGGGCGGCGAGGGCTGCGACCTCGTGCGTTATCCCTTTCATCTATATTATCCCCACGCGAGCGCTGACTATTTGCTTTCCTTCTCTTGTTGCACCCCTCGGCCCCGACAGCGCGCGCTGTGATTCGGTGAGTGTAGATTATGGTACAGGACGTTGGAATAGGGGTGGTGCTCGATTTCGGTACTGCTCACGCGCTCACTCTGCCCTCTCCCGCCTCTCCACGCCCATCCTCTTTGGCTTCTCCGATACTCGCATTCCCTCCGTTCTTCCGCCTCCACCTCCCCGCTCCTGCCCATACGAGACCCGTCCCCATCCTGTCCCCTCCCTCCATCCCTCCATTTTATCCCCCAGTACTCCCACCATCCTCCTCCAGCGCTGCTCCGTCCTCGGCCTCTTCGTCCTCCCATCCCATCCCATCCTCTGTCCTCATCCTGTCCTCTCCATCTCTCCTCTTTGTTGTCGCTAACCATCGCTTCACACACAGACTCCGCCCTTTGGACGACAGGCGCACGCAGGCTCTTTCGCTGCGAGGGCACGTCGTCCGCGTGCCCACCTCTCCACGCAGTACCCGGGCTTGGGCCCGGCTTCAGGCGGTTTGGGATTTCTCAAGCCCGAGCCCGAGCCCGCAGACAGGGCTTCAAGCCCGAGGCCTGGGCCCGGGCCCGTGCTTGACAAGGCGGAAACCGTTCAAACGGCTGTAAAGTAGTCCACAACAAATATAATTACACAGGTACAGTAGCAGGTAGCTCATAATTATTCGGATCCTCATCCAGGAATATATCCCAGCTTCCACTCTTCTCCGGATGCGTACTCCCCTCTGGCTCAAACCATGGCTCATCATCATCATCCCCCAACGCCTCCGAGACGCGGAACAGCAAATCACGGCGAATCAAGCACTTCAGCAACTGAAGTGCCTCGACTATGTCCCCCTTCAACCGATTGCGACGCTCACTGATTGTGATCCCGGCCGAAGAGAAGGCGCCTTCGGAAGACACCGAAGACGACATAATTGCCAGATAATCGCATGCTGGGAATCCCCACACAGGATACCGATGGTAATTGCGCTACAAGGGAGGTTAACTGAAAATGTTTAAGGGCGCATGTATGGCTTAAGTCACTTAACCCCCACCGCTCGATTGTGGCCATTCCTCCCGGAACTGCTTCACGTGCCGCCAAATAGGCCTTATATTCATCGAGCCAAGGTCGTAATGGGTCGATGTGGGTCGCGGATAGTTCTGGCAGCAAACGGGAAGGAGCGGAGCCGCTACGCAAATCGGACCGCTGCAAGCCCGGGCTTAGCAAGCCAGCTCGGGCTTGAGTTATCTGAAGCCCGAGCCCTGGGCCCACTCAAGTCCTACGTCGGGCCCCGGGCTGGCTCGGCTCGGGCTTCGGCGGGCTCCGCTTGGCGGGCCTCGGGCTTGAAGCCGGGCCCTGACTAATCAGGCTGCACACAAATATCAGTTCATCAGCGTTCAGCGCTTGCTGGAATGCATCAGCGAGGTGTCGCTAGACCAGAGCGAGGTGCCCGGGCATTTTGCCCGTGATTGGCATCATAGCTGTCGGGATTCACAGCCTTTGAACCGTTAGGGTATGGAAAAATGCGCCAAACATACGCGAAACACGAGCTTGCCTGGATCACAAAGGCAGATCACATGAGGACGAACGGTCAGAGGAGGAGACTGACTAACTTCATGAACAGATATAAATACGGGACAAGGTCAGCCATTTCCACAATTCTCCGATGCTTCTTCAAGATTCTTTCAAGTTCCTTCTCCTCGCCCTCTCTCTGCTTCCCAGTACGCTGGGAAATAGTGGGCCAATTATCAGCACATCCTCTGGCTCCTATATTGGAGTCCTCGATGCGCAGAACAACGTCGATGTATTCAAAGGCATCCGCTTTGTATCCCCACCGAAGCGGTTCACGCCCGCTGCACCCGTCGCAACGGCGCCCAAGGGTTTACAGTCCGCTGTTGCGTTTGGCGCGGACTGTCCGCAGCCTCCGCTCCTAGAGACCGGCGGCGTCGCACTTGGCCCCCCGCTCCAAGCGGCGAACCAAAGCGAGGACTGTCTTTTTCTCAATGCCAGTGTCATTCGAGTCTTGGAGTGCTCCTTTGCTTAGTGTCGTCATTGCAGATCTGGCGGCCTGCATCGACCTCGATCCAGAAGAAACTACCCATTCAGGTTTACCTTCATGTCTGTATCAGTTCACTATTGGCATTCGCTTCCTTCTTATCACTCTATCAGGGCGGTGCGTACTACGAGGGGTCTGGCTCCGAATGGGACGGCACCGGTTTGGTCCGTCGTAGTATTGCGACACATAAGCCAATTATTTTCATAACATTCAATTATCGCCTGGGAGTTCTTGGATTCGTGAGCACCCGGTTTCAGCTCCTCAGACAGTAACCTTAGATATATTATGCAGATTGGCAGCGCCCAAGCTCCCAATTCAGCTTTGAACGTTGGACTCCAGGATCAACGTGACGCCCTTAAATGGATTCAAGATAACGCCGCCAATTTTGGAGGCGATGCTTCGCGGGTCACCATCTCGGGTGAATCTGCCGGTATGTTCGTTCATGATCCTCCTCTTTACGAATTCTCACCTGTTTTGGTGTGCAGGCGCAAGTGGTGTTCACATGCATTACCTCTTCCCCGACTACAGGAAGACATTCCGCGCTGGGATATCCAGCTCCGGTACTTCGCAAGTCCTCCCCACTGTACCGTGCGAGTGGCATGATCGCCCAGGCGGTGGCTACACCATTTTGAGTAACATTACCGGCTGTGGTTCCGGTACAGCATCGTTCAGGTGTTTACAGGATCTTCCGTTCGATGTACGTTGAGCGAAGAATTTGCATCTGGGCAGCAATCCTAAATTCAACTTTGTAGACATTCTGGCCATTAGCATTGTCCACCTACCAGCCTCCCGTTGGCAATCAACCGCCATGGTCGATGACTTGCAAAGGCCCTCAGGGCTCCTTCATCGACGAATACCCCGCCAAGAAGGCTCTTGACGGCGACTTCCTGAATTTGCCTATCATCACTGGCACGAATCTTAATGAAGGCAACCTGTGAGCTCCTCGATTCATTTTTCTCCAACCTCGCTCATTGACTCTTCAAGTCTGATTGGCGCGTCATTACTTGATTTTTCCCCCCAGCCGTCCATCGAAGAGGAAAATTCCATCTTGAGCGGCTTCATCGCCGGACAATCAATTAGTAACGTGTCTCAGG
The DNA here is from genome assembly GCA_029204335.1 of Mycena vulgaris. Taxonomy (NCBI): domain Eukaryota; kingdom Fungi; phylum Basidiomycota; class Agaricomycetes; order Agaricales; family Mycenaceae; genus Mycena; species Mycena vulgaris. Next base: position 15,849 of record JARGYA010000311.1, read on the forward strand.
ATACTATCACCCAACTCCTCGGTCTGTACGCCCACTCAGAGAGAGTATCGAACAGTACCCTCTATGACCGTGCTGCTGAGTTCTTCAACGATAATGAGTTCCTGGCTCCTCAGCGCCAATTCCTCAAGGTTGCATCGGCCAAGCAGCGGAACCAGGATGTGTGGGCATATTCCTTCCAGCAACGAATTCCCGGCTTCCCGGCCTTCCTCGGAGGCAAGTTCTTGTCCCAGCCTAACTCCTCGCTTCCCGCTGGTGTTCATTCTTTTTTTTTGACAAATAGTATTCCATTCCAACGATCTCTACTACCTGGATATAGGGTCCAACCCGGTACCCGCTCAGAAACTCGTGACGCAGATGCAAGACTTCTACATCTCCTTTGTCAACGATCTCAATCCAGGAACGTTCTGGCCCAAGTATACCGAGGAGTCGAAAATCGTGATGCGGCTTCTTGATGGGAAGGTTGGGCCCATTGTGGACACGCTCAGGCGAAATCAAACGGACTTCCTCAGCAAGTTTGAGGTCATGGAGGAATTCGGACGATTTGGTTTATAGGAAGCTATTCGTCTTGACAGCAACAACAGTGCATGTCTTCTCTATCTCTTTCCTGCCTTACTTCGTAACAATTAGTCGTTTCCTCACAATTGTATCTTTTTGAAGCCTTTGCGATCGAAGCTTGCGCCCACTCTAGAGCTTTCGTAGGTATAGCAGCATCTGGTACTTTTGTTCAACTTTTGTTACGACACGTCTTCCATCAAAAGTCCGTGCGCATCACCTGCGTTTGACAGAGAAATCGACTATGACCCGAAACGGTCTTTAGCATTCAAGAGCTCTGTGACCACCTTGCTGTCCATATGGCGAGCCACCCGGACCAGACATCTCACTGCGATCTGAAATCCGCCGCCCTCGTCTGCCAGACTTTGTATTTCCGCCCAAGCTCAGCTAGTTCGCCACGTCATCGTCACCCCCTTGCAATTCCTTCCCCAGCGCAGTGCGGCGGTTGTCGTCCTCCGCAGAGCCGCGCTGTCGTCTTAATGCCATCTCCTGTCTATCTGTGCTTATTTTGCGTTTTATTCCTCCAATTTCAATGTCGCTACGTGAATGCTCGCTCCCCGCAGACAAGCTGCAATGTGGCGTCGACGCCATTGTGCTCCACTCCGCACATTTCTTTCCCGCGCGGATATATGCCCATGTACCCTGGTGGTATTCATTCTACGGCTGGACGTTCCGTAGAATGAAAGTCACTTATGGAACTGGCGGTCGTGTGGATTTTTTCCCTATATTACTGGTCCCTGAATGGCGATGAATTCAATATAAATCTGGCCCACGACTTCAGTTCATTGCATACGCGACACCGATTTCTTTCCATCCCTCAGCTCGAAATGCACTTAGATTCAGGTCACCTCTGCATGTCACCGGTGCCTCTGTCTTTTACACCGAAATTGCAGATATTGACCTGGAGGAGTGAGAAACAGTCCTATTTGTCATGGGTGCGGACCATCCGCCACCAGGCCTTCCCCAGGCATTTTGGGAGCTGTCGGTGAGGTGTAATAGTATTTCGGGCGAAACTGAGGATGCTCACCAAATCTGCCTTGGAGTCGGCGTTGGATGGTGTTAGGTCTGCGGGGGAATGATGATGCCAGATTGGGACACAAAGCTCGCTGGAGAGCTGTTAACTGAGAGCGCGATGAAAAAAGGAATATTATCCAACTAATGGCCTAGTCCCGAATCGAACGGGAATCGCACTCCTGATTGAACGATATAATTTTACTCGTTGTGGATGCGGACCATCCGCTACCAGGCCGTCTATAGTTGATTTTGGTGCGGGGCGAGGTCTGCTTGAATTGAAGGCACCCATCCCGGTGTGGATCGGCTATACCGTCGTCTCTGGGAGGACGACGGTGAAATTGAAGGGGGGAGGGCTGCAATTGGGCCTGAGGATCCCGGGAAAATACGGAAACCTACCTCAAATCGATGCGGAATAGTTGTGAGGGAAGGTGACGTGAAAAGAAAAAGAAACAACTCGATCGCAATGGCCTAGTCCCGAATCGAACGGGGATCCCACTGCATAATAAATGGATAATGATTGGGTTGGCGCAGACCATCCGCTACCAGGCCTGTTATTAGGTACTTGTGGACCTGGAGAGGTATACATGGTTTGGGTATATCAACCGCTCTCTCCGGCTAGGGCTGCACCACCCCCCGAGGTCGTGTGCTGCATTTGAAGATGGAGAAGTCGAGGGCTTGTGTTCCGGATCCGCAGATAGGGCTCTTGGCAAGGCAGAAGAAGGAATTGGACGTAGAGCAGATTAGATTCGGCGACAATAATAGGACAGGGATCGCAGAGAGCGCCAGAGGATGCAAGAAGCGCAAGTTGAAGGAAGCAAATACCAGGGTCAACAAGATCGGTAAGCGCGCTCGGTGGTGGTGTGCATTGACAAGGCGGCGAACTCGGTACGGGGCGAGGATCGAGGAGAAGGTAAGAGGAGGTGATGACGGCGAATGGCCGAAAGGGGAAAGACGTGGGGAAAGACTGCCATCAGCGCGCCTCCTTCCTCTCTTCCTCTCAACGACGTCGTCTGGGCTGGCCTATATCCCGTACGGCACTACGTATACTCGCCGATGCATCTCGTCTCATACGGCTCTAATCCAGGACACGGATTGCGCTCGACCCGAACTTGTTGGGTGTGACTATATACTCTCAGTCGCTCTTCCCCACGTCCCGTCCCGTACTTCCACCCCGCCCGGGACCCCATCTCCCTATTGACTGTACGCGTACGCCCATCGGCCTCATGCGCCTCCCTGCGGCCAGCTCTCCGCGCTCGCCCTCCCTCACGGCTCGTCCTAACTCGGCTCGGCTCCCTCTCCGCACGTAAAGCCCTTGCGTCCTCCCTCGCCTGCCTTCTCTTTCTTCAATACTAGCACTCCATCTATCCCTCCCTCCCTCTGTCCTTCCACCGTCGCGCTACCTCCGCGCGCTGCCCGTCCCATCCCGTTCTCCCTCCGCGCCCTCCCTCCTCCGCCCTCTGACTCTCATCCCATCCGCGTCCTCCCTCCGTATTCCCCGCCGCTGCTTCTTCCTCGTCCCTCCTTCCCCTCCTTTCCCCGTTCTCTGTCTTATATCCTCTGTTCTTTTCCCGTCCCCCCCACTCCTCCTCCTTCTCTTCGCTATCCACCCTCCGTTTCATCGTCCCCCGCTGCGCAGGTGGCACGACGCGACAACCTGCAACTCGGTGGCAAAGGCGACGAGCCGGTACGTTCTTTCTTCCACCGACATGTATGTAGACGCGAGTGCTGATGCCTTGTCTTTATTTCTGCAGACCTCAGCCTCGGGGGACTACGCACGGCGGTATATGGATGGAGCACGACGCTACGGTTTCTTTGGATGGGACGGTACGTTTTTCCTTCCACTCGTATCTATACTTACGCGCGCGAGTGCTGACCTGCTTCCCTTCGCTTTCTGCATAGCTCGACCTCGCTGCTGGGTGGATCGCGAGTTCCTGGCGAGGACGGCGCGCGCGGTATACTCGTAAGTATTCGTGGGATCTTGGTATAAAGGTACGTTACTCTATGCATCCCCCTCTGCAGCGCTGAGCTCCGCTTTCTCTTTTTGCAGCTCTCGCTTGGATGGATCCAAAATCTATTCGATTGCGCCGCCGCGACATTGTTGGTACGCATACGGTGCGTTATCCCCCGCTAGATCCCCGCGGGCGCTGAAACCCTCTCACCTCCTTTCTGCAGATCTCCCCGATGATGGATGCGGAGGACGAGGACGAAGGGCGCAGCGCAGCTGTGCGAATATGTGCGCTTCTCCCGTTCACGGCCGCGCGCGGGCGCTGACGCCCGTTTCTTTCCTTCCTGCAGACCTCACCCTCAACCTCGACGACGCGGTGCGGTGCTGGGCGAGGGATCGAGGGGCGATGTTCTCGCATGGAAAGTACGTCCCCCTCTTTCTTGCACGCGCCCCACGGACGTGCGCTGACGCTGTCTTTCTCCAGACCTCGACCTCGCGACGCCCGGTAAAGCTCCCGGATGGACGCACGTCTGCTTGTACGCAAGCGCTGACCTTTCCTTTCTTTGCTGCAGAGATCTCGACCCCGGCAACACCGACGCGCGGTGGGGCTCCCGGGATAGGCGCGATCTCCTTGGATGCGAAGGTTCGTCGTCCCCTTGCTTGTACGCGCGCGCCCGGGTGCTGACGGTTCCTTTCCCTGATGCAGACCCCGCACTCGACGATGCGCGGTGGCGCTGCGTATCCCAAAACTCATCACCCTCCCTAGATCTCACTACGTCGCTAGAACGCGATCATTCCGCGTCCTGTCGAAGCTCGGACAATTTCCCAGCGTGTAGACGAATTCATCACGTTTTACTCTGCTTTTTGGTTTTGCTGTAATTATCCACTGATGCCTTGGTCTATTGAGCTCGTGAATCCCAGAAACTCCGAATGCGTGGGTGAACTTCGTTCGGGCTTGAATTGAATCGTTCATCTTTTACGACCACCGCTCAAGGAGGGTTACTTGACCCCGATGGTTGGTTCAATTAGACTCGCGAGTCTTTTAAGGCTCCCTTTTTCCTTCGCGTGATTGTATGTATCTCGCGGCTCCCCAAAATTGATCTCGATCTCACGCTCCCCTTGTCTCTTTCTGCAGACGGTGGCACAAATCTCCACCGCGGAGAGCTGACGCGGTCGTGTGTTGATCTCGATTTGGGGCTGTGATGAATCACGGCCGCCATAACTCACGCTCAATATTTGCTCACACATCAGCGATCCGGCCAGATTTACGAGCGCGCCGTCGTACTCTAACCTCGCAGGGCATACTTCAGCATTCGAGCTGTGGAGTACGACGATGTGAATTGTGCCGAGAATCGAGATTGCCCAATGCTGAGTGGGGTAAGAGGGAGGGGGGAGATGAAGAAGAAAAAAGATGGTATACGACGAGAGACTTATGACCTGGTCCCCATTCGAACAGGATCCCACCGGTAAGGAGTGCGGTTTGTCTATCTGTAGTGGGCGCAGACCATCCGCTACCAGGCCTCCTCCAATGGATTTGAGTACTGTGTGAGGTGTGCTCGAAATGACTGCATTTATCGCGAGGTGGGTCGGTTGCGGCGTAGAGTAGAAGTTTTTCCACGCTCAAAATGATGAAGCTGCGACTTATTCGAACAGCAACCAATTGATTCTGGGGGGATACGTAGACGTGCTTGAAGTAGATTCCGGGAAGGAGCGAACATGGGATAAAATTGGGAAGCCTCTCTCCGAGCAGCGGCCATACTACTCGGTGTGGTTGCAGACAATCCGCTACCAGGCCCTCCGAAAGATATATGAGTACTGCATGAGGTGTGATCGAGTTGAAGCCGCTTGCTTGGTGTCATAGCGGTGTCTCTCTTGAGGACGAAGTTGAGGGAGGGAAGGATGCCTGTCATGAGCGAGACGGAAGTTTTGAGCAGCCCAATCTATTATCGCACGAGACACCTCACAGTGCTCAATACCAGATAATGGGAAATAAAAAGGCAAACGAATTAAGCCATATGGCCCAGTCCCGGATCGAACGGGATCCCACTGAATCAAAGGAATTACCACAATATCTGTTGTGTGCCCGGACTGTTCGCCAGCTGCTTTCTGTCGTACTAGCAGTATGCCCGTGCTACGCTACGGGAGTCTGTAATTTCCTTGCATGTCTTTTGGCCAGCGGGAAATTAACTCAAAGTAGTAGCAGTTCTTTGGGAAATCGTTCGAAACAGTAACCTAATTAGATCTTGTGGTTAGGTTGATACTTTAAGATGCCACTTGTCGCCAACCTTTAGTTGACTACTCATAGCCTCATGGACAGTTTCATTCTGAGCCTTACAGTCATTTTATCATCATCAAGTCCACCAAGTGGTCATGGTTCCAATGTTTGAATGACCCACTTGTTTGACTCCTCATAATTTTAAATGAGAAAGAGTTGGTTTCTTATCTCAATGCTCAGATGGCTTCTTTTTTCGAAGTCCTCCGCTGAATACAGAGTGACGTGTAAGTGCAGTGAGTAAATTTATCCGAACCTCAGTTCGCACCAGGCAGGGTCTCTATGTCTGTGTGAAGGCTTGTCTGCACTCTAGGGTGTTCTTCATCACCTTGGTAGTTTGGTAAGGCTAGCGTCACTTACAGACCATCCACAGCTCAAATAACACAGCTCTACCTTATTTTCAACCATGATGTATTTCACTTTGCTTTGTCTGGTACAATCCATACTATGGATAGTTTTGGGACCATGTTTATTTTCGTTCTGATCTCTTCTCCAGTGTTTCCTATCTTATGTGAGGTTCACATGACAGTTAGGTGAAATAAATAACAATCTCGCAGTTTTGAACCGACGAAATACTGTGAGCTCATGTTTGATGAATTGGTAGATTTTGAGACGATGCTCCACCGGTGCGCTGGCATGTGGAAGCCAGAAACGTTGAGCGGCGGGACCTGGCGGGATATACGCGCCGAAGAGCGCCATCAAAGAAGCATTGTACCGTGAGAGCAATCACCCTCACGAAGCTATGCCGCGGCAGCCGAGATCAATCCGAGTTGGAGTCGCAAGTTGATTCTGCACTGCATACCGTGTTTTTGTTAAAAAGGGGGGGGGGTAGACACCTCGATCACATACTAACGACGAAAAAAACGGTCATAATAGGTTCATGGTATATTGACTGTGACTCCGAGGGAAGAAACAGATACTGGAGCCCAAAGTGAACATCTGAACATTATAATTAGAAACCCACCATCTGGGTGGGGAATTCAACATCGCGGTGGGTCCGTGGAGCGGATGACATCATTTGGAGCTCTCGGAGGTATTTGTCTCGAGACAACGGTACCGCCAGCCAATCAGGTTATGTGGTCAGACACAAACCTTTGTGAATTCTTATATAGATAAGGAAAGTTCTAAAATAACTTGAACGCATCGGCTGTCAAATGTTGACGTCCTCTATCGCAACTTGATCGCACGCCTTGCAGCCCAGGTTCCTTCCCAGCTGCGGTTTCAAGGATAACAACCTCAGGGGCGGTATGTACATGATCAAAGTTTTTTTCAGACCTCCCCGGGACCCCCATATCCGAAATTTTAATCCCGAAACCCCCTTTGGAGGTCCAACGAGGTGGATGGGTGGAGGATCAATAGGGCTTGCGAGCTTGAGGGAGGCGGGCATGTTTTGAAAGGGGTCATGCGCGAATTGGGGCGCTTCGTGAATTGGGGCACTTGGGCGACCTTGCGTCGTTGGGTGGCAAAGACCCCATAGGAGAACAGAGATTGTGCATGCTTGATTAGTTGAGGACTTGAAACCGGCGGAATTGAGAGGGGGATACATGCGAGCAACTTGGGGTGAAGTCCATGCTGAAGGGTAGATGCTGAGGAACCACCGGGTTGGTACTCTTCTACATGGGAGCATGGAGAGAAGGAACTGGGGAGTTGCGTTAAAGAAAAATCTCTCTGTGCTCCTCGCGCCACCATTTCAATCCCACCTCGTCGCAGAATCAGCCTCACTTACTTGTAATTAGTTTAGAAGCCGAGATGGTATATAATATCACCTCTCCCAATTCTCGCACCTCACGCGGTCCAAATACCCTCGGGAGAAAGCCTGGTACGGGACGGCGAATATGTGAAACATCAAGGAGGAGTCTCTAATCACTCTTGTCATATGAATCTTCTACCATAGGAGTAATAGTATGTTTTGTTGCACCCCACACGATAACACAATCCGAGCCCTCTGTGTTACGAGCGAATCTGCCTTACATCAAGTGCAACCAAACTCTCCACTCTTCTCTTCAGCTCCTCGTCCCATTATTGTGTTTTCTCGCGACCTGAGAACTCCCGCACGAGCTCCATTGCCCCACCGTGAAATGCCGAACTCGCCCATCGTAGAGGGAATATCCGCTGCCGGGTGCTCCCGCCTTCAGCCACGCGCATCACCTGCAGCTCCATTCTACCCCCACTGTTCACTGCCCTGGAAAGGTGCTCCGCCCAGTGTGTTTGCATGGCATTATCGCCCGGGGTCTCGGGCGAGAGGCACCCGACGAAACTATACGGGGGAGAGCCGTCGCAGTCGGTGTAGTCATACCGGATGTAGAAGGTCTGGCCGGGGAACTCTATCATGAATTTTATTTGATGGAACGTGATGGGGGCTTTGTCGATTAAATATTGCATGTGCAGGAGAGCGCGCATGAAGGCTCTGTCTTGCGTGCCAAGGAACTCAGGGAGTGCTGGCTTCTGTGTCAGTATGTATTCTCAACGGGTGAGTCACGCATCAATACTAAAGTTGTGAAGATGTTCGCACGCCCGACGATGTCCACCCGTCCGCCAATCGTCGATTTGGCAATTTATTGAGCAATAGTAGAGGCTGCGGCAACCCGAACATCGTCGAAAATGGCGCTTCATCTGGAAGATCCCGCACTGGTCGCTGGTAAGATTTCGATTGAGCGGGAGAGGGAGAAAAACATACCTCTAAATTGTCGCACGCCTTGTATGACGGAAATGCGCCGGCTTGATAAGATCTCAAAAACGTGATACGTTTGTGGGCGAATGAATTGAACGCCGCCCAGTCAGCAATGAACATTTCTGACGGCCGAGAGCCGGTCAATTTCGTTGCGAAGTGCATGCCCATGGACTCCGCGATCTGAGTGACGACGTCGACATAGACCATGCTGTTGGGCAGGGTGCTACGCAGTACATACTGTAGTTGCAGATCGAGATTATGATCATTCTTCTTGGATGACGCCAGCACCGCCAGGAGCAGGCCCGCCTTCAACGCCTCGATGATGGCGAGAATTCCCATGTGCCCCGGGCCAGTAATCATTGGATCGAGCATACTGAAGGCACTGAACATAATTTTCGGCGCAAGAGGCGTAGTGCCCGCGGCAAGAGCGCGAATGAGGGTGACCAGTGTCGTCACAATCCCGTTGTCTACGAGGTAGCTGCGGAGACGGGTATCTGGAGGATGATGTGGCGCCGCAATAAGGAGCTTGAAGATGCCCGACAGATTGTGTATGGTTGCAACGGATGTTGGGGAGTCGGCCGCGGGGACCACATGCCTGATGTGCTTCACTACAATTACGGCCAGATCAAAGAGGCTGCCACCAACACCGTCCACAATCTCTTCGAAATTGGCAAGAAGCGACGGTTTCAAAATGAGTTGGAGGAATCGGCCAACGTCCCGCAGCCGCCGCTCCCGTTGGTCGTTATGTGTATCCAGAACGAGGACCCACGCATGCGCAACAATCATTCGCACGCCGGGAGTTGCATCAATTGCCTGGGAGGTTTGAGCATCGGTATCCAGAGCAAGGACCACCATCAGGAAGAGCGAGTATGTGGTGTACTTCGAGAATCTGCGATGTAGCGTATGATCCAGGCACTCCCAGTACACATGGAGAAATTGGATCTACGCGGACACTACCGGCCATAAACCAAGGCATACAGTGGGATCTAGAAGACCTTCCATGTAGAGGAAAGATATGCCCCGTAAGGCCAACAAAACTCGTGTGATCTGCGAACCGACGCTGAGATCAGTGCCCTCCATAAATGCCTCCAGATCCTCTGAAGTGGGGACACAAAGGGCTAGATTCGAATGGAAAATCGGGAGGAATAAACGGGACTGTCGAGCATCGCTTCCCGGAATTAACCTGCAGAGACGGTCGAGAGATTGCCACGAGCCACCAGGAAGTGCCGCCATCGCATGTTTCTATATCGGTCCATGGTGAGTTAAAGTCAGGTTCAATGCTCAAAGATGTTTACCCGAAGCCCAAGGGGAAGTCTCGACAGGTTTTTGAGACTCAAGGAATCCGACATGAGCAACGAAGCCAAGGAGGGACCGGGTAAGTTGAACCGGCTTTACCGGCTGGCACTGCCACCGGACGACAGCGTAATACTTCTCCCTCCATCGCATTCCGTAAATCCCCGAAGCCTGGACTTTCTCCTTCTCGAGGCTCTGCCAGAACATCAGGAAAATACCCAAATTGCTATGGCTTCTATGGCTTGACATATAGACACACATAGCCACATATAGACGCTATAGCGCCGTGCTATATCGTCTATATCGTCTATATGAGTCTATATAACACCTCATAGCCAGTTGGCTTTTTCCTGATGAAGGCAGGGGATACCTCACAGTCAACTGCTACTCATTCGACTACCAAATCTCACGTCGCCGGTTAGATTCCTAGATTCCGTGTGGCCGACGACGACCTTACAGCCTTCCTCTATAGAAATTTCTATAGAGGAAGGTGTTGGCTTTAAAGCCAACAAACAGGGTGAGTATTTCCCCCGTGGGCGGTCGATATTAGGTCGGTACCGCAACTACAGCTCTTTGCAGCACCTAGGGCGCCTTTTCTTTTCCTTTTTGAGCACTTTTTGATATTTTTCAACATTCCAGTCGCACTGGGCTGGATTCTTCGCCATTTGCTTCGGGAGTTGAACAGGTCGCTGCGCATTGAGAATGCGCAGCGACGTGTATCTTCGAATTTATTTTCTGATTCCGACGACCGCTGGCCCAGCCGCAAAGTCAGTCTTATCCGGGCATTTGTGAGGATATTTGAGCAGGACCGGTGCCCTGCTCTCAATTATGAACCAATTCCGTCGGTCATAGGCTCAATCTGTTTGCCTTGGGAATACAGAGTTCCGTACCAACTCAGATTTTCAGCCCCGTGCCTAATACGGTTTCCTGACGCAAGAAATCAATCGCAGGCCACCAATTTTGATTGGCGGCGACCAGAACAACTGGTATGGCCTCAAATCTCAACCAATCCTTCTCAATTTCTTCTCCGAAGGGACACGGAGGGCCCCATTTCGTCAGAGGGCTGCTATGGCCTCCATAGCGCTCTCCTGGTCGCGTGGTTTACTGTAAGCAGTTGTTCATGCAGAAGAGCTCGGAGGTGTTTCAAATGTGGACGCCACTTATATGCTATTTTTGAACTTCGCGCGCCAATTCTGAACTTCGCGCGACATTTTGATGGTAATTTCACGTGACAAATTTCGCAAGCTCTTGTATTCTTCGGCTATTACTGCTTATCATCCTGTCCTGGCACTATATAATACCACGTCAAGTTCCTGTGACTCTCCTCCACGCTTGTCTCTCCGTTCCGTTGAAGGAGGGGGAGGTAAATTATACTGACGCGGTCCCACAATTGGAACTTGTAGTGTTGTCTGTCGGTATAAACGAGAAACGAAAATGAAACTTCGGCAACACACGGCACCATCATTCGGCACCCCGGGCTCTCAGATCTCAGAGCCAAACAGATCGCCCACCCGCCTACTTGCAACCCCGGCTCGGACACGCACACGTGCTGGCAGTACTCTCACAGCTTCGTCGACGTTCCGTGGTTGATCTGCTCAGTTTACTGGCCTCTTCTATTGCACCAGCTTAGCTTCTTGAGTCAATACTTGGCTTTTTCCCTTACTGGATGAATCCCATCCCAGGACTCACACAAATTCAAAGCGTCTTTTCTTGCCCATTATAATATCCAAACTAAGTACTTGTGTTGACTGTGCCCACGGCTAGCCTATGACCTCAAATCAGGACTGGACAGTGAGTCGAGGACGGATTTCGGAGTTCCCGGGACGCATGCTCTTAGGCTAACCAAAGTATTTGACCACTTGCACAGCAGCATATGAGCATCAGCAAACCCTGATTTTTCGGAACTACAGGCCACTGCATAACGCTACATAGTCCTGCGTAGTGAGCTGTAGTGAAGGTCTTTATCTCTATAGTGCTCTGTAGCACTCTGTTGAGGAATCAGGGTTCGCAGATGGAAGTAACTCACTCAAATTTTTATTGTGGATGTACAGGGAAAACAACATTCTTAACTCTTCATCGACATCCTGGATGGCAGCTGGCAAACCCTGCTGGCGGTAATATGTGCTGCAGCTGGTGGACAGCTGAAATTCTGGCTGGAACGTCCAGCTGTTATCTACCTAGCAGCAGCCTGGCGTCCAGGTTTCAAAAAATATGGCCGTCATGTGAGCTTGCCAGCTGGGGTTAACGTGGCAGTACTTTGGCGGTGTATTCAGGCAATTGCTCGGGCCGTTTATGCAAGAGCAGATCTCGTCCTGCTTGATGATGTGCTTAGCGCTCTAGATGGAGAGACAGAGGCGCACGGTTAGAAAATTTACCATCTTTGATACGACACGCTTACCTTGTTTCAACTCTTCGCGTCCTTGTTCGGACCAGATGGAATGCTCACGGGAAAGGTCAGTACCCGCTCCGGAATGCGAAGTTGCAGCTTACACTTTGTATGCAGACTACGGTGCTCGTATCACACGGAATACACCATCTTCTGCGACATTCGCGTTGGCTTCCACCGCAGGGGAAGCGGAAGCCAGAGCAGGACAGATGTTGGCCAAGGAGAGCGCAACGGCCGCTACGGTCGTTGACGAGGAGCAGGATGAGGAGCCCAATTGGGCGATTGAACAGGGTTCCAGAAGAGGCGCATAGGCTTTCTCCATCAAGTGCACGGGAGTAGTTCGCTAAAACTCTCTGCAGTTTGCTGTTTATGGCGCTGACCCTTCTTTACTTTGGATATACTCTGTCGAATTTCACTGCGCCTCACATCCACGCGGTGCGTCGGGTCTACCTGATCCTTCTGAATTCCCGCTGAGACCTTTTCTCTGCAGGCCGAACTTTCAGGCGTGTTGGGGTCTCCAATTTCGTGGATCACCAAAAATCCTGTCAGAAAGACCTTGAATCGGTACTTTTGTCTTGATCTCCGCGTCCCCGACAATACTGAAGCATTGTTCAAGGTTCTCGCAAGACATCCAAGTCGCCGATCAGGAGTTTCCCTTCGCCTTCATAATTCAAACAGAGGGGTGCCGAACCTCGCAGGTGAGCTGTTTCCCGATACTCACCTGGGCATCAGATCGCATTGGAGGTTTCGTTCGTGGCCACCGTGCCGGTTACCCTGGTTTTACCCAGGCCAAGAAAGGCAAGAAGGTCAGGCAGGACAGCATCACCACGGCCAAATTGACCGACGACACCGACACGGTAAGCACCTCGGCTGTCTACAACGAGCCGTCGCACCCCGACGACATCCCCGACGAGTGCGAACTCGAGGAAGGTGAGTGCGAGGAGGAATACCTTGGCGAGGTGGAGGAAGATAATGGCTTCAACATGGATGCTTCGCGCGAGAGGAGCGATTGAATCGCGAATTTAGAGGCTTAGTCGTAGTACTCACACTGCAGGCAAGGTACATTTTTACTGCTGCTTTCATTCCGAATTTATGAGGATATTTTATGTAATAGTATCACAATAATATCAGTTGATTTTATGATGATATTATAGGTAATTCACCATAAAATCAATGATACTCTGGTGATAGCCGATAAAATCACCATACTATCATACTGAAAGCCTTGATTTTATTCTGATAATATTACATAAAATATCAGGATAAATTCCTATTGAAATCAGTCATAAAAATGGTCATTGCCCACAGTGTCATAAGCCTCGGAGGGCGAGTGTAACGGATAGGAGTTCGCGTCCGGAATTCAACCACCTTCCCCTTTTGGCAATCACTTGTTCAACTGCGGCGCAGTTGCCGCAGCGCCTGCCCCTTGATCTTAAACAGCAAACCTTGTTCAGTATTAGTATGTTTCTTTATAACTCTTGTCTACCTTGTTCAATATGGATTTACTGTAGAAGATATTTAAGTAGGTATAATGTAATTAGTTAGACAGCTTTCTGAATACCGAGACTCTTACTGCGCAATTCGCGTTGCAAGACTCTCATCAAGAAACTCCAAGTGTATCGCTACTATCTTGAATCGCTAGCTCAGCGCTCCAGAAACTCGGCGACCTCACAGATAAAGTGGAAACTTAGAAAACCGTGACAGCATATTTTCACCCGAGCCAGACAGAAGATGCGGCCGCGGTGCGAGGAATGCGGGAGAAAGGAGAAGAGATGAGGAAGAGGATACGAGGTCACGAAGGAAGTATTTTAAAGTCGATGCAAAGGGAATTGAACAAGCCTCTTTGAGCAGAGGTCTATGAAGCTGGAGGTCGTGGCAGAACTTGGGCAGAACCGAGACGAAGGTAGCTGGATAAGTAGAATCGCCGGTGATCTGAAATGACGGGGTTGTGCAATGCCGCAGTCTATGGTGCCATTGACGGGATCCAGAGCGAATTTCGGGCCTCGGCCCGATCACACACAGCTTCCCCAGGAATCCCGCTGTCGGACTTTCGGGCCGATTTCACGCATTTGATAACGGCAACCTACTCTTCCTACGGACTACTATGCTGTGGAAACCTTGTCTCATAGCTAAATTTGAACGGTAACATCTCGGACCCCGTGTGTTGAAGTGGAAACCAAAGATTTCAGCCTTTTGTACTCGTGGTCAGGAGAAGAACAAGAGTCAAGACCCGTCCCAAATAGGGTGCCTCCATGTGGACTGAGTGGGCGATGGGGAGATGGAGAGGCTCCCAAACGCTGGTATACAAGGCTAGTATCCTTCATTCACTTGACAGCCGTCGGGTCCGGATTCCGTACACTTCGTCGGATTTGTTTCCACGTTCGTCCCTCCTTTGCTTGGCGTTCTCTCCGCTGTTGCGTACTCGTCGCTCCTTCTCGTGCACCGGGCACCGGAATAAATAGAATTTATTTCGTGAGCTCTCTTCTTCGTATAGTGAGAGGGCGCACGGGACGGGCATCGACGGTGTGTGTCTTACAATTGAAGCTTCAGAGGCATTTATCGAAACGTCTTTTAGCGCCGAGAGCTAACTGCGCCGTAACCTTATTCGGTTCTCACCGCCTGTCTTTAAATCGTGAAACACGCAGTTTGAAGATCAGGCGGGATCTACGGCTCCATCGTAAGCTTGGCCCTTTCTCTCCGCAGACGTCTTCATTTCAATCCACGGTGTCTTTACAATTCAACAAAAACCAAAAATATGACCAAGGACGGTGCCGGTATGATCATAGTAGGGCTTCACCCCGTCTCCGTCGCGACGGGAACCGACCCAGCCGTCGCGAGATTCTGGCGCGAAGGTCGGTGACGGGTCAGTCAAATACTGCTCAATGGCCTTCGTATCGGTGAGTATGCTCTTCAGAGGGATAGAGGCTGCAATTTTATCAATGACTGCGCACTCGACAACCTGAGACTCTATCTCTGGAGCCGTCGAAAACAGATGACGGACGGATCAACCCGTTGCTACCCGTCAAAAAAAAAAATGGCCGTTTTTTGGACCCGGCCGTCTGGCGGGACGAACGGGTCGCAGCCATAGACCATAGAGCGGCACCTGGTTGACGTTCCAGGTATCATAATCCGGTGATGTCTAATCAAGCGCTCAGCAGTTGAATGGTCCTCAACGCCTAAACCAAAAGGATATCGCAGGTGAATGAATGGTGCGTATGCGACGGCGCCCTAGGAATGAATCTACCCTTCTCTCAAATCTCCAGTGGTCTACCTATTGGATCTGTAGTATAAAATCCCAGCGATTCCGCTCTCACATCCTCACCAACACCAAGGTCAACTCGTCCATTCCCCTACATCGAAACTGAGAATGATCTCCGTTGCCTCCGTCCTCACCTCGCTTCTCCTTGCTAGTGCCAGCACCACCGCCAGCCCCGTGCAGGCGCGTGCCAGTACATGCACCCCTGTCGTGGCAGGCAAGGGCATCAACATCGTCAACGGACAGTTTCAGTTGGGGTACCCCTCCGGGGCCTACTTTGCTCACGTGCCCATTGAGGCGGAGGCCCTCACCGTCCCGCTCGTTCCAGTGTTCAGGGCTGATTCGAGCGGAAATGGACTTTTGAGGTGGGAATCTTCTATTTGATTACATGAATGCGTGCTGAGGCTTATTTGATTTTCTTCTGCAGCGTCGTCCCTCCGGCTGGAGCTACTACGCTCTTGTACCCGACCAACGAAAACGGAGCGCTGGTGCTCGAGCCGCGTATCACCACCCCTCCGGGCAATGCGTAAGTAGTATTCTTTTCGAAATAAATGCGAGTCCAGTGAATGCTCACTCTCTCTCGGAATAGCACCCAGGGATGGTCCTATGTCTGCCAGAATTGTGCTGACCCCACGGTCGCTTATGGTTGTCAAGTAGTCTCCAGCGCCACGGGTCAATGCGCCCAGATTGGGACCGCTGTCGGGCAGACGGCGAGCGTCGCGCCGTGCTCGGGCTTGCCCTACGGCAACCAGGCGTTCGATGTCTTCATCTCGTAAGATGTGGGCGAGCGTTGGGGGCAGAGGAATGGAAGGGCTGTTTCAAGGAGAACCTAGCTCGAAGACACGTAGATTTGAGTGTGTGTTGTATGAATCGTTTTAAATCATTTTTTGACAGAAATATTGTCTACCTTGTTTATGGATCAAGTCCCTGGTCCAATCTGACATTCAGAGAAAATTCCAAATTGAACTTCGCAACGGGTCGCAAGAAATATTTTGCGTTGGCGTTGATCAGGAGGGGCGCAGTTATGCCATTCATTGGTGCGGTTCAAAGTTGCCCCCCTCGGCTCTTTTTTGATTTTTTCCCTACCCGCTTCCAGGAAGTCAACCAGGAGAGGCAAAAAGGAAGCAAGGGGACAACTTTTCAAACAGGAACACATGTCGTTCCTCTTTGCGAAAATGCTCCTACTTGCGCTCCTACTTCGGTTTCCTGATTGCGCACCTGTTCAGTTCAACTTCAGCCGAAGTTGATCTCCGCACCTAGCACTCTTATTCCTTGCATCCTCCGAGGCATTGAGTTTTGAATCTGTTGTAGTGACGCCACATCCATCTCGAGTTAAAATTGAATGACCGGTCACGCCGAAGTTCGGCTGGCAAGAATTGCTCTCCGGAGCATACAAAACAGGGTGTAGTACTCAGGTATATGTGTTACCCTTCTACGGAGACTGGTCTGAGACTGTAATAGGCAGTGGTGTGTGTACTGGAATCGGGGTGCAACTTGCCACATCGGAGTTTGAAGGCCACAGTAGTTGTTGGCACTTGCCGAGAGTGAGTGCGATCGACGCAAAGTACATGGCAGTGAAAAAAAAAATTGAAAGAACAATTGAAAGGTGGCAGAAGAATTAAGAAAAGGGGGAAAAGTATGGTACATATACTGTGTAAAAAGTATTCTCATACAACTTCTATCCAAAAGGCGAAAATCTTACTACAACTTTACCAAAACCCCAAGAATGCATGCAGCTTTTGGTTGCACGCGCCTCTGTACCAGCAACTGATTTTGTGCAGGCACCCCCGTGCATACAAGCCTTCATTGGTAAGTAGGCACCATTTTGTGTGTCAAGCTCCCTTGGCTGCATTTTGTGACACTGACACTGATTTGAACAGTACTCAGATGTGCCGAGACAGCCCGTGCTAGCAAAGTGATCTAATCAAAACCGCGCTATGGCACGAAAACAGTCACCGGGGTTGCAGAGCTCGGTCAATTAGTTGTTGCGCATTGGAACTCGGATGGCTGTCACATCCTTGAAGGACTTGGATGATGAAATAGACCTCCAATTTCGGATCCCGAGCGTGAGGCAGAACGTCAGAGATCTGGTTCAGTAGGGGAAGTTGCCCCCGTCCGGCCAGTCCACTGCAGTTGTCTAGCCGACAGATGTTGTGTAGGGTATCACAAAGGTCGGGATTATCCATATTCAACCCATTTAACAGCACATTCTGAATGTTTGGGAAGTTGGAAATTATCCGATGAACGATCTGTGCGGCTAGCAGTGTTCCTGAATGTGTAGTGTAAAGCTCAAGAAGATCCTGAAAATGTTTCAAGAGAGGTCGGATCAGTTGGGCGGTCGGGGGGTATTCCTTCTGCAGATACTCTCGGATCGGCACCGATGCCTTGAGCCGACTCTGGTCGTCCACGTAAGCTAGAGCGGTAGAGAGCAGTGTAGATTTGCAAGCCAGAATATTTTCCAGAGGTAACTTGCATTGCAGGAGCTCCAGTAAGTAAATAGTTCCAGCCCACGCAATTGCGGCTCAGCTTCCCATGCTAGTTCAGACCACATCAAACTGCACTCCTTTACGCGCCAGGCGATAGTAAACTGCAAGACTGTATTCATCTACGGCAGCAACAAGATACGTTCGATTCACCGAAACAAATCCCTCACTCTGGAGGCCTCTGGAGGCCTCATGTGCCCCCCAAGCCATCAACTCTGAGGACCAGTACATCAGCCGGGTTTTGAATTTACTTCTTCAGGTTCACAGTCGGGAGTTTCATGTTCACATGGGGTAACCCTCGGAGCGAAGAATGAGTTGGTCTGGGGATCGCCTTTTTATTTATTTATTTTTCTTTTCAAGTCAGCTTTATTTCCCCTTGTCGCGTACGGTATGGTAGGGACCGTGTAGCTAAGTTCTCGTTGTGTATGTGTTTCGTCTCAGTAGGTAAATCTATCTACAAACATACCGCGCCCCCAGCGAGGTATTCCCGCGGTATTAGCAAGACGAAAAGTCACCATAAGTAAGTACAGCGGGGCGCGCCGGCACAGGAATGCTAGCGATCTTCTTCATGCTTTCGCGGTGTGTGGGGGTTTCAACCGGGAGGAGCTCAGGGAGCTCCCCGAAGACAGTGCGGTAGCGCCCAGACCGGGAGATGAATTGGAACAGGAGCGGAAGGAGTTTGGGGCGGGCGAGGAGCTTCTCGAAGACTCGGCTGTCGCGCCCTCCTAGACGGTGAAGTTTCACGCGGGGGTTGGCATGTGCGGGACAGTAGAGGAGTGCGCACTGCCTTACAATAGAGGGTATTGGTTATCACATTTTTCACCCTTTTTTATGATCGGGTGGAGCTCTGAATTATGCGACTTTGAGGGAGCCCAGCCGTTCAAGTGTTTACGGGAAGGCGGTCAAATTTTCAGGTGTGGAGCGGCCAAAAAAAAGTGCAAACTAATACTGTACACTCTCATCCCCGCGCCGGTATGAGAACACAGAATGTTGGCAGGACTGTGGGGGTGGGTGTGTTCTGGTGTGTTCTCCGTTGTGTTTCTCGTGCATTCTAGACATCGTCTCACACACTGCGTTCAGGCGCCTTATAGCCGGCCATACGGTGAGCCGCGGGCCAAGCCGTGAGAAGCGGCAGGCCAGCCACCTCCCGGGAGCTCTACGGATCTGGGGGAGCCGGTTGCCGTCACTGCGGCTAGATAGCCGTGGCGCGGCGCCAAGCGCGGGGTAACTATAAATAGCGCCACCTTACTGATCCCCGCGAGTTCCCGTGGCTGTTCGGGCACTGAATGCAGTGACACTTCCGTTGGAACCGCGGCGGGTCCCGTACCTCACACCCTCCACGATCCCCTTCCTGCAGTTTCATATACGCGACGGCTCGCGGCGGCTTCTATGCGGCAACCTACATCTTGATCCCCGGGACCTTCTCCCGCCGTTCACAAATAGCAAATCTGTCCCTGTTTCAGCGCTCTTGCGGCACGCTTTCCTGTACAATGACGTTGCGTTGAGGCACGCCCGCCGACCCAGATGACCCGTGACGGACATTCCTCTGCGCACTGGCCATACTGATTATTTTGCATCTGTGGAAGTTGAACGAGTTGATTAGACCTTATTAGCATAGCAAGTGATGAAAAATCGGTTTCTCTAGATCATGTCTTAGGTCGTTGCGATTGTGGAGTTGCAAAATGTCTGCCGAGTGGAGCTTATTCTCTCTCATCGTTTTGATTAAGTGGGGCCTCAAATGTTTAATGTAAAACATTTTTCACCAGATGCTAATAAGCTCTATCACTAGTAGCTCCGCTCCACAACATAGATCACGTACGCCGCGCTTAAGCTGCTCCTACGCCGTAACCAACTTCAATACATGGGCCAAACCCCAAGGGAGACGGCGATGTCAACCCGAATCAGTTGGTTTATTTCTGCAGAGTGGACACAGTGTCTTGAAGGGGGTGCGCAGTTCTCGCTTCTCGTCGCAGTATAAAGAGGCCAAGTTTCTATCTCTGCTTCTCAGCATCCTCGACCTCTACAGTCAACATACTCCTAACAGTGAGGTTATCGATGGCCTCGACTCCATTGAATACTAAACAGCTCTCCCATAGTGAAATTTTCCGCCTCCTTCACCGCCCTCGTCGTGGCCTGTATCACAGGCACTGTGACCTCACAAGTTACAGTCCAGTTCTCCACGACCGAAGGCTGCAACTCCTTCTCCGATACCATGAAGGGAGGCTGCAATGAGTGCTACGACCCACCTGGCGGTACGTTCTCCGTCCTCAACCTGCCAGAGAAGGGCCTTTAACTTTATATGACCCTAGACTTCGGCTCAGTTCAGTTCTCTGGCGTTAGCGGCTCCCAACGTGTCGAAACTCACAATGAGCATGGTTGCACGGCTGCCTCACTTGTCGGCCAAGGCTTCGGCCCCGCGTGCTGGGACCAGGGCCACACGGCGATCCGCTCTGCCTTCGTCGCCTGTTGAAGACACAATGTGAGTAGCTCAAAAAGAGATGTTCACCTCCTGACCTATTTTAGCAGAATCAGACGACGACGGGCAACAAGGCCTCCTCGGTTCCCAATTATTGAGATTATGACTAATTGATTGTGCGCAATCAATTTGTAACACCGAGTTTGGCAGCACAGTGAATGTGACAATATAATTTTCATGAATATGTCGATGCTGCGACGCATAGGGCTGAGATCCGCTCCTCGTCCCGGAGGGGGGCCTGTAAAAAAACGACCATCACCTAAGGTGCCGCACCCAGTGCATTATTAGTCTACCGCTCCGCAAACTTATAAATAATCGAATTCGAGGCGGGCGCCTTTCCATATATTGTATACTGTACTGGGCAGCTGAGGATCTGAGCAGCCCAATTTATTGTGAGAGGATACGCACTCTGCAGATGGGGTATAACTGGGGAGAAAAGCGAAACCGAGATGGCCCCTGGATCCCATGGATTGAACGGCATGGTCTTACTCGTTGTGGATGCGGACCATCCGCTACCAGGCCGTCTGCAGTTTAGTTCGGCACCGGGTGAGGTCTGCTTGGATCGAAGGCACCTATCCCGATGTGGGCCGGCTACACCCTCGTCCCTCGGAGGACGACGATGAGATTGAGTTTGAAGGACGAGAGCGGCAATTGTGTCTAGGGTTCCGGGAAAATAAGCAGTCCTACTTCAGATCGAGGTGGAATACACAGTTACGTGGGACGTGACAAGAAAGATAAATGTTGGCGCAATGGCCTAGTTCCGAATCGAGCGGGGATCCCGCTGCATTAAGGTTTAGAGTCTCTGGTCACGGGTTGTGGGTGTGGATAGTGTTGCCGCGGCTCGCGACTCCAGCCCCTCAAGTCGACTGAGGTCATCGACTTGAGTCGAGTCGAGTCGAGTCATTGGTGTGACTTGGTTCGATTCTGAAGTCTAGGCAAGTCTACTTCCTCGACTTGGAGTCGACTTGGAGTCGTTCGGGTCGGTATGGATTCAAAATGGGTCGTAGGCACTCGGGAACAGACCTCCATTGATGCCTAGTATGTAGAAAACCTCAAAAAATAACCCGGGTCAAATTTCTGGTCTCGGGCGATATAATTTCGAGATATTCCACAAGGTGTTGTCAGTATTGTGCCAGTCCATTGATAATTCAAAGAAATCCCAGCTTTCAGAGTTTGTCAAATGGAGCCTCTCTACATCGCAAGAAAGACGAATATCGTACCACCATACCCCTCCGAGGTAAATCCAACCTCAATCGACCCTTTCAATGTCGCCAGGAGCTTTAAAAATACATATCTAAAAAATCCCGACTCCATCGACTCGAACCTTGTTTGAAGTCGACTTCGTGAGTCGTGACTCGACTTTTTGAGTCGCGGCAACACTAGGTGTGGACGATCCGTGCCTAACACGAAAAAGGGGAAGAAAAAGGGAACCGTGAACGACCCTACCAGTAGTGCATGACCCGATAGCAGTAACCAGGGGTGACACGGGGCGCGATGAAATCCACATCGGCAAGAAGCTTCGAGGCCGGCAGTAGGTACTAAGCCAGCCCTTAGTAAATGTTGCGGCTGCTGTGACCAATGCGAGTGTGGTGGGTACCTAGGGAGCAAGAACCCCAATCACAAAGCGCCGGGGGGACGTAAGGTAATAGATAAAGGGATGTGATAGCTATAAGACGCGCAGGGTGGAATGCGAATGCTGTATGAGCCTGTATCGTATCCTCAATTCCGCGCGGCGGGAAGAGACTCAGGTGGAAAGAAAATGACCGCATGGTAGAAGTCGTTAAACGCTCGCATAGCACCTGGACTACACTGAACACAGGCTCAGCTACGCATTGCTCCGAAGGGAGAAATATAGGATGCACCGAGTTACAAGTACCGCGAGCGTGAATCCGTTCACGGCTGACCCCGCACCGGAGGATGATCTGGGTCGCGATCATGCGCCCCTTGAGGGGTTGTCGTTAGGAATGACCAAAGCCTGGTGAGCATTTGAAAATATACCGAATATTGGCGAGGGGATTATGCTGCCCCCGCGGGGAGAGTTATCAAAGATCGTAATGCCGGCCCCGAGTATAGCGCGCACACGATGTGCGCCTGTACCCACGAGTAAATGTTTTGGGAGCGAAATGGGCGACGTATTAGCTGCGTCAACTGGCAGGCCTGCAGGAGGATTAATACGTGCTTTGGTCCGTCCGCGATCCAACATCGCCCCCAGGGATAGTCTGCGTATGGGAGGTGAGTTCTAAGAGCTGCTGAGAAGGACAACATAAAGGGCGCCGCGACATGAGGGAGGCAGGAAGATTGCAGTCGAGGATTACACGTAGAGATATATGAACGGTCCTCTCGGGTGCTGACTATCGAAGGGGCGCCACCGTGGATCATATTGGCATAGACGGATGCAAAATCATGGGCAGGGTCCCAAAAGAAATCTTACCACTTGTGTGTTTACATACCGGGATAGTGTACATGTGGTGGTTGCGCACCAGAGCGGAATAGATCCGGGAGGCATATTACGATCCCACAAGGTCGTCGCATCGAGGATGGCGCGCGCGGGGGTGGACGACAGCATAGCTCAAATCAGACTCGCGCGAGGCAGTGGCAGACTTTGAGCCAAGCATAAGAAGGCAGCGTGTGATTCCCGTGTGATGCGCCCCATGTTAACGCGTTGGTGTTGACAATGACGCAGTTGCCGCCTAATGTCCCCGGGAGAAACGGTACGCAGGGAGGATGGCACGAGACCAAAGACATCGGAGATATCGGGGAACACGGCAATTCTGCGAATGCAGTGTTGCGGATGTCCCTCGATATCGCCGGGCAGTGCTTTTCGTCCCAGCAAGGCGTGTAGGAGAGAGGGAGCGCGGTGAGGATTGGGAGACGAGGCGGGGCGGGGCGGGGCAGGGAAGGGAGCACGCGGGCGTGCTGGGCAGCGTGCTGGAATACGTTGGGGGGAGATGCGGGAGAGGGCGCGGGAGGGCGCGGCCATCGGGGGGGAGGGGTCGCGCGCTGTCGCGGGCATGTGGAAGGAGCTGGTACACGCAGGGACACATGCCGAAAGCGCGCGGGCGTAGATGGTCAGGAGGCCGAAGTATGGCGGCGGCAACGAGCGGAAGCACCGTGGAGCACTGGGGAGCGCGCGGTAGCGCACCGGGAAGTGCGCGGCGAAGGGAATGGGTGCGTGTGCTGGAATGCGTCGGCTTGTGGGGGGGGGGGGGGGGGGGGGGGGTATAGGAGGGAGGGAGTGGGAGGACGCGGCCATCCCCCGCAGATGGAGCACGGAGAGCGCGCTGCAGCACGCGGTCGTGGGCTTGTAGACGGAGCCGGTGGACACATGCCGAAAGCGGCGGGCGAGGGCCGAGGTGATGAGAGAGAGCGTCGGGGAGCGCCGTATTTGCGCTGAGGTCCGTCGCGAGGGAACGTGGCTTGCGGGCGGCGGCGAGCAGGAGCGACGAGGGCGTTGGTGGGAGCGACGTGTACGCTGGTGGAAACAGAAGTCAAGCGCGCTTGAAAGAAGGCAGGCACGCGGTGATTGGCGCGATTGCACCCTATTGCTTCGTCATCCATCTGATGGATAGCACCTCCACCCGACTTCCACTACCGGAAAGTCGTCAATCCGACTCCGGCCGATGCTCGTCTTATCTGACCATGCCTCCAATCTTCTCACGCCAACGACACAGCCCCTCAGGCCAACGCCACTCTCCTCGGCCGCCTGGACGCCGGGTCGTTCTCAGTTCGTCGGCGCTGTGAAGCACCTCCACTCCGTCCGCTATTCATGATCATGCTCATCTGCGACCCGGATCCCTGTCTCTCTCATCTGTACGTTGCGATTCGCCCACTCGCTCTTCCACGGACTCCGGATTCCCTAACCTCATCGTCTGCCGTACGCCTCTTCTGCCTCCGTCATCGAGTATTTATCAATCATGCCCCAATTAACCTGTCCTAACGCCCACTGATACTTCTCCAACTTTTAAATCCGACCGCTGAGGAAAGCGCGGACGCAGGGGAAGATGCGCGCGTCGCTCGTCTGCCGGCGAATGTGGTGATGCAGGTCAATGCAAGCGAGTATAACGCTCCGTCCGAGGGTGTGTCCGCAATCGCGTCTTGAAAACTTATGCTTGAAATCCACACTCGCCCGATCCGCAACGAGGACGTCCCACAATTAAGGGGGGGGATAAGCGACTGTACATGGATGTAGCAGGGGTAATGTTACTTGCGTAAATCCAGCGCTTGTCGGTAGCGGTGATGAAGGGACGAGAGTCTTGATGACCGCGATGGGCGTGATCTGCGTCGATCTGCGTGATTCCGAAGCGGGACCGTGCCGTGTAATGCTACCTACCTACCTACCTACCGCAGATAAATGGTGATATGTACGCGTCGGTAGCGGTGGAGGATGCCGAACTTCGTGCCTAAGACCGAGCGGCGTGTTTGCCCCTGCTCCTCCAGCGCGACGATCTCGTGTCCGTCCGTGCTTGAAATCCACACTCGCCCGTTCCACGACGAGGAGAGGTCTGCGAACAAAAGGGCAGCATCAGCGACCACACATCTATGTAGCATGGGGTACTAGTGCCTGCGTAATGCATAAATTCAACGCTGGTCGGTAGCGATGGCCTACGTGGGCGATGGGCGGGATTCGTCTGCGCCGAAAAGTAGAGGTGGAAGGTGCGAGAACGCAGAGGTGGGAGGTGGGCGCTGATGTCGCTCGTCTGCAGGCGGATACCCCGTAACGCTGCGCGCGCGGACGCGCTGGGGATGGGCGGGGATCGTGCGCGGCCATCTGACGGAGACAGACGCTTGTTTGCGGCGAGTGCGTGTCCCGATCCGCGCTTCGTCAAAACGCGCCCCACAGCGATGGTCACCCAATGCGAAGGGAAAACATAAGCTAAGAGAAAAGCGAGCGGAATCAGTGACTGCCGGCGGAGCGTGTAGTATTAGACGAAGGAGTCCAGCACCCTCCCAGCACTGGAACAGATCGGAACTGCGGCGTCGGAGCACAAGACGCACACCGCAGGCAATAAGGGAAACAGGAGGAATAAAGAGTGAAGTAGGAACACCTGCGTAGATACTAAGTACCGTCGTAGACGGCATCCAAATCCAGCGCGTCCGTCGGTGCATGGGGCTGCCCATCAGCACGTGCGAGGGGCTGGGTACAATCTGTGGGTGCAAATAGATGCAATCCGTGACGCGTGACTGTGAATATATATCTAATCTAATGGTATCTAATCTGGTCTTGAAAATCGACACGACATGGCCACGCGCCAAGCCATGCTGCTGCAGCCATGCAGCGTTGTTACTCCCGATATGCCTCATGCCCCTGTGTGAGGTCGCCGCCTCGAATCTTCTTCTCTTCCACCATCATGTCCCGCACATTTGGCCAGACAGTTTCGGGCGGGATCCAAGATATATCCGCAGTTCTGTCTCTGCTTGGCACGCAACAATGCGAGCTCCACTTTGGGTCCGCGCTTCGGGGGGGAGGGCGTGGTGGCTACCTATATGCAGCGATTACCCCGATCTCGATCTTCGGAAGCCTTGGGGTGGCCAAGGTTAATCTCTCCTAAACAGACGCTTCAACAAATACTCACCTCGTTCCTCGCTTTGCTTAAAGGCCGCATTCACGATCATGCTCGCAAGCCTCCCTCACTTCGGAGCACAGCGATTGCAGCATGTGGGACTAGATTCCACCGGTGACGCCGTGAAGATGATCACGCTCAAAGGACAATGCTACGTCACAGAACTATACTTACAGGAGCTTCTCAAGAAACACTTCATCAGGGATGTTCAGGGACTTGGGCTGAAAATGGCTCGCACTCAATTTCTGAGCTGGAATCTCTGGCTCATGATATCGTCGTTGGTGGTTGCAGCCGTGGGCGTCACCCCGTACCTGACTTTCTCCATCAAGCACGACACTTCTTATCTGTCCCTAGCCATCTTTTTTCCGCTCTGCCGAGTCGTTGGTGGACTTGTCTGTGTACTTTCGGGCCAATTACTTCTGCAACAGCGCATTTCTTTAATCCTTCGGCAACGCATTCTGTTCAGATTAATCAACGATCCGTTGAAAAAACATCGGAGCGATTTGAAGATTCCCACCACCTCTATTGGGGTCTGGGACGATTCCATCGCTTCGGAGGTTTGCCTCGCCTCCCTCAACAAATTCTTGCACAACCTAGGTCCCGCAGAAGAAACCGGTGTTCAGGTTCAACAGCCTTTCATTGCACATCTGCTTGAGGCCCTGAAGCAGCTCGATGAAAATCTTGGTGCTTTTGGTTGCTTCGGTTTTGCCAAAGAACTGGTTCGTTTCGCACATCCCCCTTATATTTTTGACACTGATACACAATGTCTCTCAGGATGCAACGCACGCGGAGACCAATTCAAACACAAACGATCTGGCCAAGGTCAAACGTGGCTTAAAACCACTTCTCGCAACTTCATGGTTGTATCGTATATTGTGGTGTGCAATGCTGGTCGGCTTCGGGATGATAGTCCTCGGGTATATTGGCTGTTTCTCGATCGTCCAGGATCCGCGGTCGACCACGATCGACATATACACATGGCTCGGTCTCGAATTTACACTGGCCCTGATCCGAATAGGAGTATGGGGATGGAATCCGACATTTGACGATCCAGACGGTCTCCACATAAACCTGCAACGCACTACCGCGCTTTCCATCCAACCGCGGGTGACAATAAATGAGGCCCAGACTGTCCGAATTATGGAGGAGACCACATTCTGGGAGGAACTCACGGCATTTTCTGGCCTTCTTGACATTCCTAATATTCCCAGAATCGTGGGGTACGAATATTGGTACGCATGGGTGAGGAAGGATGACCCCGACATGAAAACTCCGGTTGGAAACCTTTGCATTGTGCTCAAAGGCACACACAGGATCCTGTGCCTGCTCGGTCACTCTCCAACGACCGGTGCACTGCAGGGTGCGGATGAGCTCACTCTGCATCAGGCTCACCTCGTTGAAACCCCCCTGCGGGGAAATTCAGTACAACTGCCCAGGACAAATAATTTAAACCGCAATCCAACTAGGTTTCCAGGATTGACATCACAAGTCAAGGAGGCTGTTTTTGACCATTACTACTTCATCGAGGCCGCCAGGAATACCCCGAGCGACGCGGTCACTATCAAAATCTCATGGTTGTTGTCCGATTCACTGTCAGTAATATCCACATCTGCAGATGCATAGCTGACACCTATGCTCGGATTAGAATCGTCAGGCGCAAAGACGACGGGTACTCGGGGAATGTAAACATCATGCCCTGGGATCAACTTCAACAGATGGTTGACACTCTACTTCGTGGTGGAAATCTCGGGTTCTCCGAATATACGAAAGCACACACAGTAACTAACAACACGGCATTGTTACCTGGTGAGTCTAAGGCATTACACATGAACCTCGAGAATTTGGTGTCAATGCTAATGTATTTTCTACCAGAATTGCATCGCCAGGTATCGCAGTACTTGGATGAACACACTCGAGATATTGGTCAATTTAAAAACATTCCTCCGGGCGATGTTTGCCAATACTATGATCTGCAATGGGCAGGATATTCCACAGCGATACCGGATCTCAATCGCCTGTTTACATATGTGAATCAGCAGTGGGTGGAAAAGCAGCGTGATGTGGGACGGAATGTTGAAACCGTTGCGAATGTACGCACCCAGTGGTATAGCTAATAACCTGAGTTGACATCTGCTCTCAAGGTTGCTTTGCAATGCTGGAAAAGGAACATTTTGGAGGCAGGGCCGCTTGTGAAACGTGTTTCAGAGCTGCATGAGCCAACCACCGCAAAGATGGTCCCCAAAGCCCGATTCAACCAAGTTAAGGCCTTCTTCATGTCACGGGACCTGACCAGAGATGATTTCAACAATATGTACTTCAAGCTTGTGAGTCTTGCGGTTTGCATCTCGCGTGTCATTGCTGATCTACATGCCTTAGACGCCGCCCCCCCTGGCAGGTCACCAGGATTCGGTGTGGTCTGTTGCGTTCTCCCCGGCTGGCACGCGAGTCGTATCCGGATCAGACGACAAGACTATCAGGACCTGGGATGCTACGACGGGAGAACTATATCTCGTGCTGGAAGGCCACAAGGGTCCAGTGAACTCTGCTGCGTTCTCCCCGGATGGCACGCGAGTTGTATCCGGATCGGAGGACAAGACTGTTAGGATCTGGGATGCTGCGACGGGAGAGCTATATCTCGTGTTGGAAGGCCACGAGGGTTCAGTATACTCTGTTGCGTTGTCCCCGGCTGGCACGCAAGTCGTATCTGGATCGGACGACATGACTGTCAGGATCTGGGATTCTACGACGGGAGACCAATATGGCGTGTTGGAAGGCCACAAGGGTCTAGTGAACTCTGCTGCGTTTTCCCCGGATGGCACACGAGTCGTATCTGGATCGCACGACGAAACTGTCAGGATCTGGGATGCTATGACAGGAGAGCAATTAGGCGTTTTGGAAGGCCACGGGGGTCCAGTGTACTCTGTTGCGTTGTCCCCAGCTGGCACGCGAGTCGTATCTGGATCGGAGGACCAGACTGTCAGGATCTGGGATGCTGCGACGGGAGAGCACTATCACAGTTTGGAAGGCCACCAAGATACAGTGTTCTCTGTTGGGTTTTCCCCGGATGGAACCCGAGTCGTATCTGGATCGCACGACGACACTGTCAGGATCTGGGATGCCACGACAGGAGAGCAATTAGGTATGCTGGAAAGCCACCAGGATTCAGTGTACTCTGTTGCTTTTTCCCCGGATGGCACCCGAGTCGTATCTGGATCGAAAGACAAGACTGTCAGGATCTGGGATGCTGCGACGACAGATTAATCTGGGGTGTTGGAAGGTAGTTTGGTGGGTACGTGGGTACGAGGGTACGTAGGTAGGTAGGTATAATTGCACGGCATAGTCCGAACAACGAACGCCGGTCCTCGGAAGGCCATCAGGGTTCAATGTTTTCTGTTGGGTTTTCCCTAGGGCAGGTCCGACTGGAGCCGTGGTAAACGCCCCACAAGGTCAGTGGCCTCTGTCGCCTGCTCTCCAGACAGCGGCCGAGTTGTATCTCAATCGGACGAAAAAATCCCATGCCAGTTTGATCTTATTAAGCTCGGAAGCGACTTGCTTGGGGGAATAAAAAACAGTGGTACACTGAACCTAAGTTGGTATAGAGAAAAGGACTAAACCATTTCATCAATTCGAGACGACAAACTTGGGGTCCGGGGCCGTGCCCGGCATGTCCGCGTGACTAGAGCTTCAAACCGCCCGTTAAACGGGACGGCCGTCTTTTTTGGCGGGACGGGCCAGGAGAAAATGCCGCGTCTGCCGCGCACTGCCGCGGCACTGACGCGGCAATCCCTACGCCCGACTAAGCTCGACTAAGCCACGTAAGAATACCGTATCTCGAGCAAATATGTAACTAGGAGGTGTCTGAACCTCTACCGGCCCGATTTCAAAGTTTGTTTGTATCTATATTTCTCGGAGCTGAAAAAAAAGTGTATATCTAGCGCAAAGTGCATTTGAAAAATGTGAATGTATGGGTCATGGGATTGACAAAAGTTTGTAAGTAGCGCAATCGGAAAACAGTCAATAAAAGTAGCGCGAAACCTAATTGGGCGAATGTATGTAGAGCAGAATCACACTTTTCGCGCTACATTCTTTGGTCCTTTTGAACTCCAATAAGTAGAGCAAAGATGTCAATTTCATGATATGAGTAGCGCAAAAGTGAAAAACATGAAAATGTATGGCGCATGATTAAAAGTGCACTTGGACTGCCATATGCGGGCATTAAAAACTCGGCTTATGTTCTTTGCTCCCTCCAGTAGTTTTTGTGGCCTCCACTCGAGGATGAAAAGCCTTTGAGACCGTTTGCATAGTCAAAGCGAGCAACATTGATCACACACTGGTTGAACATTTCAAGTTTTTCAGTGAGAATATGGGTGAACAACTTCCTTAAATTTTCACACTTTTTCCGCTGAAAAAGGAAGTGAAAAATTTAAAACATTTTCAGGACTTTTTGATTGCAAGGTGAAATTTTTGAAATAAAATCATAACGTACTGAAAAACTGTTAAATTTTTCATGTACTTTTTCAGTGAAAAAAAGTGTGCAAAATAAAGGAGGTTTTTCACCAATGCTTTCACTGAAAAATTCAAAATGCTCAACCAGTGACATCAACCGTATCAATCACCTTGCTTTGGTCCCGATTTTCATCCCCAAGTAGTGAGCTCATGTGGAGACAGTGGAGTTCTCAAGGGTGATACTGATTTCAACCCAGAGCCAACCAGATCTGACCAGATTTGAGCAGTATTGCCCAAATTTGCATCGATTCCGGGTAGACCAATCTTTGAGATATCGCTGCAGTGTGGTGGTGTACCTTCCGCTTGCATACCCCCATTGCTTCCATCTCAAACAGAACTGTGTTGTCTCGATGCAGCCGGTGTAAGGGCAGGTCAGTAGCTGCATTGTAACACAGATGGAGAGAAAAAATACTCTCGCCCGACGCCGAGCTATGTCCCGGTCCCGAATCCAACGGGGTTCCCACCGAGATTTGTCGTAGTGGGCTCGGACCACGCGCTACCAGGCCTTCTGAAAGGTGTTCGAGTCTGCGTGCTGTACGAATGGAAGTGAGGGGAGAGGTTGATCAGTTGTCCTTGGGGGGATTCATTTGCGAAGATCGAAGGAGCACGAACGATGAATCGCGGAGAGAGGCTGAGAGCCAGGCTCGACACCAGAAAATGCATCAAGCTCAAAGAGGATAAATTGGGCGTCCAGGCGCCGGGAAGCGCGCCTGTGGAGTCTTGGTGGTTTTGGCGTCAATTTACAGGCAAGAGAGCGCAGTACAGTCGAATCTCTCATATGGAATAAAGTTGGGACACCAGCCAAATTCAGCCCCAGAGTGATTCCATATGGCATATATTCCATATGAGCTCAAATTTACAGTGGTAAACTGCATTTGGGATACCCTCAATGGCTATTCCATATCACGGTTTTCGGCTGGATATTCCATATGAGCTGATTCCATATGAGAGATCTAACTGTACTATCAATTACCCACCCCCATGTGCAAAATAATATTGATGTTACCGCTACAACTCCAATCTCGCTGAATGGTCCTCGGCATGCGTAGATAATACCTTTACCATGTCTAGATGTCACCTCCCGAAGGGCTTGATGTTTAAAGAAGATTTGAGGCCAGAGATAAGTCGCCGAGACGCCGCATCAAAAATACCTACATGTGCAAAAGAACTACTGATCTTCTTTGGGGCTTAATCCTTCACTGTATCCTCCAAGCTCTTCACCGTATCGCTCCTCGGCACTAGACACATTTTTCACATTTTATTTCGAGATAATCAGAGGAGAATTGAAGTAGAACATTTTCTTTTCTTTTTTTTCGCAGATGTAGGTCAGATGTGGTAATCGATAGTACAATATATATTTGCAGACAGTTGATTGTATGTACAATTCTCTTTTGCCACAAACAAGCAGACACAGCAAATGCGGACAGAGGCGGCCGTCCCTCCGATATCTCACCCCTAGAGCTGCAGGTGCTATGTCACACAGGAAATGATTAGGACCCTATTTTCTTGCGCCCTCGGCAACTGCTCGCAGGTATATTCGCCCAACACGGAACTACCTCCATCGATGCTGGACGCAGATTTGAAGACCAAGTGGAAATGCATACGGCGGAGATACGGGTGCGACATCAAGCCGGCATCAAAGTCGAATTCGAGCGCGCCCGTAAATGCCACGAAATCTGCGTATGTGATGGATATCGTGATGATCTGGATGCGCGGCATTTGGGAAGAGGTGGGGACGGTGGCGAGCAGGTCGCTTAGGCCGACTGTTGTCGAAAAGGTGAAGAATCGCGGTTCAATAAATCGCAGCGATCCTAGCGGAGGTAAGTTCGGCAGTCGGTGGAAAGGACCACTCAGGACTAGATGTGAATTCGTTGTCAGGAAAATAATATTTCGCAGAGGGCTTTGAAAGTCACCTCGGCGCGAGAGGGAAAAATGCTTAAGGCCGTGTTTGCAGACCTGAGCGACTTTCGTGAGATCGTCTAGATCCTCCCCGTAAGCAAGCTCCATCTCGAGCCGTTTAAGCCCATGTAGGTGTGATAATATATCCATAGGCGTCATCCTGGTCTCTTCATGATAATTGCAGTAGGAAAACTGGAGATGGGTCAGGGTTAACTGAGGCACGAGAGTTTCAGCCGTAGGCCGAGCTCCGTCTGCTTCGACAGTGACGTCTCGCAGTTCCAAGTGCGGGACAGAAGAGGCCGCATGTAAGAGTACACGGGCAGGCACAAAAGCCGCGATAATGCTGAGGGAGCGGAGAGATGGATGACCAAAATATGCCGCGAGGCACGATCTGAGATTCGGAGGTGCCATGCTCCAGAAGATCGCCCATATTGTTAAATGCGCGACATTCTGCAGCATGTCGAGTATCGATATGAGATACGTCAGGTCGCGGACCCTTGATTTCACGCCTGCGTTCAAGGTGAGTTGACGGACGTAAGGCCTGAGATGCGGAGAAGCCGTGAAAATGAGGGAAGCTCGGCGAGGGAGGGTTCCTGTCAGAGGCGAAGACGTGCACAAGTCGATGGATCGGAAGAGGCCCGCTGGCATGGCGCCAAGAACGACCTAGCGGTCAAGGAGAACGACTTGAGAGTCGCATCGTCCGCGACTTCGTCGATGATGGGATCGAAGAGCTCTGGAGTGAGCGAATTCATGGGAGCAAGCCCGGTGGTAGTGGCAACTAGCAGCAAGGGGGTGTCGGGATTAAAATTTCGGATATAGGGGGGGGGGGGTCCCAAGGAGGGCTGAAAAAAACTTTTATCATGTAGTATAAGGGAGTTCCAAACTGCAATATATACCTCCTGGAGCACCACAGGATGCCAGGAGGATGAATTCTGGGTCTCAGAAGTCAAATATGGTGTGGGTATCCCGATTTGGACAGCGGATCATGCTTACACACCATCAATTGGCGCGAACAATATGCCCTGGTTTCCTCTAAGGGTGGTCAGCAGTCAAAAACATGTTCACAATATATATGAGAGTATATGGGAGAATAGATTCATATACCATTTGACATCTGTGTGTGAGTGGGTCAGAGATGTGGTCAAAGCGGCACTCCGGAGACCCTCAGTCAATGTTGAAATTGAATGGTTGGAGCTCCAAAAATATAATTTACTCATATAGTATGGATGTAATGTATACCTCAAAGGTCTTCTTAGTCACAGTTGAATCGATAGAGATGGGCCGCAACATCTTTGGTTTGGATTTGGATGCTGTCAATGTGGTGGCTGTGAGCCCGCACATGACTCGGAAGCGCGGCCCGCCGCTAGGGGTGGGAACCTCCTTCCTTATATAGGGGGGAGGGGGGGGAATCCCGACACCCCCTTGACTAGCAGGGTTGTTACAGTGACCTGTCACTGCGTTCAGCCGGGTCGTAGACAGTGTTCCGGTCTACTAGGGTCACAGACGGAGTTAGATGGGCATGATGGTCTACTGGGAAGCGCCGATTGCATCGGTAAAAACCTTGCTTGCAGGAAACACATCGACATATCATACCTCAAGAAAACTCGAAAACTAGCCGATGGTCTTCGTGTGCATAGAACCTTCGGAGCTGGGTGAGACGAAAAGTGGTCCTATTATGGGGGTGGGAGAAAGAGAGGGCGGCAAAGCTCGGCAGCCCAAGCCGTTGATGAGATCACCGTGACTCTGCCCCTTTGGGCGACTCGCAATCATCCCGTATCCCTTCCTCGCCGATGGACTTCCACCCGCTAATGAACACCCCCACAGTGCCGGTCTGGACTCCCGTCTCTGTCGCCCAGAATCGACGCCGCTGTAGCGCTGGATCTCGATGCTGGGAGCTGGAGCTCGGGATCCGGAGCCGACGACGAGCGCAGGCACGCTTCGATGCGCTATCCCTACTGTATCTACACCCGCAGAGGAGCGCTAACGCAGCCTGCCTTTCCTTCTGCAGATCTCGCCATCGGCTACGGATACAGCGGACGACGGGCGCGGCTAGCATCGCGTGCGTCGTCCTCCTTTGCGCGCGGCCGGCGGACGTGCTGACAGTGGACCTGGCAGTGGTGCTCACGATCAGCGCTGCATCTCGGATCGACCGATTGGACGAAATTTAGTCCCTCCCCCGCAGCGCCTTTCCTGCAGGACGTACATGCGTCGCTGGGAGCTGCACCCCTACCCGAACGGGGCATCGAAGTCGAGGAGCGCGAGCAGGGCCGGCGCAGAAATGACGCGGCGCGTAGCCGTAGTACGTCGCTCTCGCCTTGCCCGACCGCCGACCTGACACCGCGCGCTTGCAGACAGCGAGCTGCGCGACGCTTTGGATTTGGATTCGGGAAGCAGAGGAGAAGCATCATACGTGGTACGCCGTTCTCATTTTCGCCCTCCCCTGTCGACTCGGAGCGCTGACGCGGCTCTCTCGCAGGGCGAGAGGTGCGCGACGATTTGCATCTGGATGGAGGAGGGCCAGAAACTGAATGGTTCGGCCTCCGCTCGTTTTTCGAGGATGCGGAGCCGGGCGCTGACACAGTGTTCTTGCAGACCGCGCTACGCGACGATTTGGATTTGGATTTGCTTCGAGGGTGGAGCAGAGGAGAGCCGTGGTACGCCGTGCGCTCCCTTCCGCCCTATTCCGTCTGGCGCTGACACTCACACGGCGTTCTGGCAGACCGGAGCTGTATTTAGATCGAAGGGACACCGTATAGCTAGACTCATGGTACGGGGTACGTCGTGAGCGCGTGTCTCGAGGATGCGGAGCCGAGTGCTGACAGCGCATTCTTGTAGGGCGCGAACTGCGGGAGCCATTTGGATCGAGGAGGGCGAGGAGGCGCGGAGTGGGAGCTCGAGGATGCCAAGCCGGGGCTGAGACGGCGTTTTTGTAGACCGCGAGCTGGGGACGCCCGGCGCGTATGTGGTATGTCGTGCGCTCGGTTCCGCGCGTTTTCCCTTTCGCCCCATCCGGTGCTAACGCTGACGCCACGTTCTTGCCAGGCGCGCTGCGCGATGATTTGGAATTGGATCGGATGCAGGAGCGCAAGGAGAATCATAGGACGTGGGCCTGCTCTCTCAGTATTTGAGTACTGCGTGAGGCCACGCGATTGAATTGAGGGTGGATGTGGGTTGGTATACCATCGTCTCTCGGTGGACGACGTTGAGGCGATTGAAGGGGGGATGGCTGCAATTGAGCCGATTACGGAAAGATAGGGAAACCTACCTCAAATCGATGCGGAATAATCACGAGGGAAGGTGAGATGAAAGAAAAAGAAATGGAGGTGCACAACGGCCCGGTCCCGAATCGAACGGGAATCCGACTGAATGTTTTCAATCGCAGTACTCGTCGTGCGGACCATTACCAGGCCTTCTGAACGGTATCGAGTACTGGGTAAGGTGTGATCGAATTGAGAGCAGGAGTGGTTTACTTTCAGCATCTCGTCTCTCCGGAGGACGCAGCTGAAGTTCACACTCGGCTGAAGCTCAGGATTTGGGCAGCACAAGATATTGTAGAAGGATACGCACCTAAGAGACGCTGATAGTGGGAAATAAAAAACGAGGATACTGGGATATGCACATGGCCTGGTCCCGAATCGAACGGGGATCACACTGAATTAGATTTCACTACGTCCGCCCGACTCGTTGTGGGTGCAGACCATCTGCTACCGGGCCTTCCGAAGGATATTGGGCACTGCGTGAGCTGTGATTGAATTGAGGGTACTTATCGCGAGGTGCGTCGGTTATAGCCTCTCGTCTGTGTGGAGGGACTGGATTAATCAGGGAGATTGAAGGGGCGGAGTACTGCAATGTAGATTGGACGTTTTTGCAGCTTATTTTATTATGGGACTATATGTCGATGCACCTTAAATCGAGGCCGGGGTTGTCGGGAGGGAAGATGATTCAGAGGTAGAAAGAAAAAGACGATCGCGCAATCCCTATGGCCCAGTCCCGAATCGAACGGGGATCCTACTGAATGAGGATGACAGTGATCTTACCCGTCGTTGGCGCCAGCGATCCGCTACCGGGCCCTCAGAAAGGTACTCGAGAACTGCACGAGGTACAATAAGTAGACTCCGGCGATTGAGATCTGGTGCGCTTAAATTGAAGTTTCCAGTTGAAGTGAGGCTGGTGTAAGGGCAGCTAGGTAGCTGCATTGATATAGTTGCCCAGAAAAAGGCACATGGAGGGGGAAAACTCGTCTCGCCCGATGCCGAGCTATGGCCAGGTCCCCAATCGAACGGACATCCCATACGACCCTGACTGAGCTTCTACTCGTTATGGGTGCGGACCATCCGCCACCAGGCTTTCTGAACGGTATTCGAGTCTCTGAAGTGGGACTTTAGGACATCAAGGCGCACGGAAGCTCGACACCAGAAATGCATCAAGCTCAAGGAAAATAAGTCGGGGGGCTTCCATGGCCCGGGAGCACGCCTGGGGAACCTGGCCTAAGATGGCCGGCAAGAGAGCGCAGTACATATAGAGGAGAGGTATAAGAAAGGTCGGCAGAGTTTGGCAGCGCAAGACAGTGATGGGATCACTCTTCCCCTTTGGGCGACTCGCCCTTGCCGCTGCTCTGCCGACTTGCCGGCCGTCTCTGGCTCGAAGCCGCTGCAGCGCTGGAACTGGAGCTCGGGATCCGGGAGCCGACGACGAGCGCTGGCGCATGCGCCGGTGTCGCCAGTGCGTTATTCCTACCGTATCTACATCCACAGGGAGCGCTAACGCGCCCTTTCTTTCCTTCTGCAGATCTCGCCATCGACTATGGACACAGCGGACGATGGGCGGCTAGCATCGCGTGTGTCGCCCTCTTCTCGCGCGGCCGGCGGACGTGCTGACAGTGGCACAGCTTCCCGCAGAGATCGGCGTCGGGCTATGGCCTCGCGTATGGGGGTGCTCACGATCAGTGCTGCATCTTGGATTGACCGATTGGACGGTTTAGTCCCTCTCCCGCAGCACGCTGCAGGACGTGCATGCGTCGCTGGGAGCTACACCCCTACCCGAACGTGGCATCGAGGAGCGCGAGGAGGAGCGACCGATTGGACGACTCCTCTACTCGAGGCGAGGAGTAGCGGGGCGGGATCTCGAAGGGGTGCCTACCTACTCGTGCGCTCGTTTCTCTCTGCAACACCTAGCCCTGACGCCACTCTCGCTTTGGCAGTGTTTACCCCCTTCAGCGCGTATATATGCATGGCTGGCGCTGCGAGCGTGCAGCAGGCAACAAGTGTTTAGTCCATCCCGGCGGAGTGGCGCGCTGGTGCTCCGCAGCGCCGTCTTCCTGCAGCACGTACATACGGAGATTCGCTGTTACGCGCCGGATTCGTAGCGCGAGGGCGAAGGAGAACCGCCGCATAGCTACAGCTAGGGTAGGGTACATCTTGCGCTCCTTTTCGCTCTACCCGCCCGGCACTGACCCCGCGTGCTTGCAGACCCCTGAACTGCGAACGGTTTATGTCGAGCAGCGCAGAGCGATGGTGCATCGTGCTTGACTTCGCCCTACCCACCGTGCACTGACAGCGCCTTCTTGGAGCCCACTGCTATGATTTGAATTAATATTTGGAGTTGAATTTTCTTCGAGGAGAGCGAAGCAGAGGGGAGCCGTGGTGCATATACGCCATGCGCTCCCTTCCGCCTGATGCTGAAACCCACACACCGCTCTCGCAGACCGAGCGGCGCGGCCATTTGCATCAAGGACGAACTCGAGAATGCGCAGAGACCGGTGGTACGTCGTGCGCGGGTTCTCACCTGTGTCGATGGAGGCTGATAGCGCGTTCTTGCAGTCTGAGCTGCGCGCGGTGATTTGGCCTTGGATTTGGATGGAGAAGCGCGGAGACGTGGGGCATGTACGCCGTGCGCTCGCCGCTCTTTGACGCCGAGCCGAGGGCTAACACTGACGCCGCCATCGTATTACTGTAGGTCGCGCACGGTTTCGTCTTCTTTGGCGCCGATAGCTGATGCTTTTCTTGCAAACCGAGAGCGGCGCAACGATTTGGATTTGAATGGAGGAGTTCTAGGACAGGGGGAAGGACCGTGGCGGCGAGGGCTGAGACGGCCTCTTGCAGACGGAGCTGGGCCGCGAGCTCGAAGAGCGGGGAGTGGAAAGGAGAACCATAGTACGTCCTGCGCTCGTTTCTCGAGGATACGGAGCCGGACGCTGACAGCGTGTTCTTGCAGGGCGCGAGCTGCGTGGAGGGAGAACTGGATTTGCCTCGAGTCATGGTGCTTGCCCGCGTTTTCGCCCTACCCGTCTGCGGCTGATAGCGCGGCGAGTACGAGGCACAGATGCTACTCTGGCATGACCGGCCAATTCCGCAAACGCGCAAGGCTCGGGAATGTGGAGCTCGTCACGGAGCTGGGGCTGGGGCTCGAGGAGCAAGGAGCGTGACGGCGGGGACGTTGCGTGTTCACGGAGCGGGGGCTTGACGGGCGCGCACTAGGCGAAGGGTCTGCTTGCTCACGGAGCGGGGGATCGAGGACCTGAAGCTCGACGATCGAGTCTGCGGGAGCTCAATTAGCGTGTGGAGCGCAACTCAATGATACGGCGCTCGCTCGAGGATGCCGAGCGCTCGGGCGTGAAGCATGAGGATCGAGTGGTGGAGCTCGAAAACGCGATGCCTGAGGTCTGAGGCGCGGGTGAAGACTGCATGAGGTGCGGGTGAATTGAGGGTACTAATCAGCAATCGCGACATGGTTGATTCTGGAGGGACCACATCAAACGAGGAGATTGAAAGAGCAGTGCCGAGGCGGAGAATTTGAGCAGTCCAAGTAATTTTGGGAGGACACGTACATTGTGTCCGGATCGAGATTAGCTGGCGGCAGGAGAGGGAGGGGGACCAGCTGAATAAAAAGTCAAGTTACTCTCATACGGCCAAGCCCCGAGTCGAACGGGGAATCCACGGCAGAACAACTGACCAAAGAGTTCGTCCTGGGTGCGGACCATCCACTACCAGGCCTGCTCTTAGGGATTCGAAGACTGCGTGAGATGTGCTCGAATTGGGGAGAGGCGGCTTGAGACTCAGCATCGTCTCGCCTTCGAAGCTGACTCGGAGTAGGTCAGTAAGCTTGGGTGCGACGAGTCCAGGGGAGATGGGCTTGTCAGGGGGCGCGGTTAACATGTATTGAAGTAGATCCAGATGCAGAAAGAACAAGATTCGAGAGCGCAAAAGAGAATGCCGTTGAGGGTCGAGAGCGAGCCTCGGGAAGTGCGCGCGGGGTGTTCGGCGGGAATTGAAAAGCTGGAGCGCGCGGGCCAGACGCAGCTGGGCTGAATCGAATCGAATATAAGTAGAGGGACGATGACGGCGAGCTGGCCCGAAGGGGAAATGTGTGATCCCATCAGTCCGCCTCTTCCTTCGTCTTCGTACCGCACAGAGCAGTCGCCAGCAGCAAGATCGCTGCTGCGACAGCTATGCGCGGCGCACATTGCTCACACGCAATGACAGGGTTCCCATCGGCATCCGCGCCTGGCAGGTCTAAGGTGCTCTATGTCGCTTCGGAGTTACTTACGATGGACGCCCGCGGCTTGGTCAGTCGGGCAGCTATTAATGAGTATGCGTTCGGGCCTCTCGAATGTCTTATCGCTCTCCCCGCATTTCCACCCCGCCCTCACCTTGCCCTAACCGCTCCCGCGAGGCCTATCTTGCTTCCTGCCTCCATTCCATCCCGCCTACACGTTCCGCGCGGCCCACACCGCGTCCTTCCTCATCACTTTCTCCGGGCCACATCTCTTCTCCCCGTTATCCTTACCCTCCGCTTGCCACAGATCCGCCCTATGTCTCGCTGTGAAGGAGGATGGTTCGACGGAAGGGAATGTCATGCATGCTCATGCGACGGTGCGTTCTCTCATCCATCTGCATTATATCTACGCGAGCGCTGCGACCTTGTCTTGCTGTTGACCGATGATCCCGACGGGCTGCCGCTTGAGGGATGAAGGGGTGGAGGCGATTGGGCGATATCCAGCGATGGTGCATCCTCCTCTTCCTTGCATGCAAGCGCTGACACCCTCTCTCCTCTCTGCAGTC
This sequence comes from Mycena vulgaris, assembly GCA_029204335.1. Lineage (NCBI taxonomy): Eukaryota > Fungi > Basidiomycota > Agaricomycetes > Agaricales > Mycenaceae > Mycena > Mycena vulgaris. Next base: position 56,223 of record JARGYA010000311.1, read on the forward strand.
ACCCCTCGCACCTCGCACCTCACCCCCCGCCCACGCGTGGTGGAACGTCATCTTACTTTCTGCAGAGCTCAACCTCCTCGACTTCGACGACGCGGTGCTGGATCTGAAGCCCGGGATTGCGGAGACGGGCGCGAGATCCTTGGACGACGGACGCGCGAGCGTCTAAGATCGAAGGCGCGTTTTTCTTGCACACAGCCCCGCGGGTGCTGATGCCCCGCTTTCTTTAGTTGGTGCAGACCTCACCCTCGATGGCGCCCCGAGCGGTGCTGGATCTCCAACGAGGAATCGAGGGATCGATGAGCGCGATACGTGGACGTGAGGAGCGCAAAAGAGCGGGCGCGCAGTGACACCGCCTTGGCGTTCCATGTTGCAGCGCTCGGCATCCGGCTTCCACGAGACATTGAGATCTCTCTTCTCCGCTACGCAAACGCAGACGCACGCATAGACGCAACCGCAGCCGCAGACGCACTCATACGACGGCAGACGCAGACCTGGATATATCTACGCGGCCGGCGCGGGCGATGTGTGTTTGCCGAGCTGCATCCGCTGACGGGAGTAGATGGAGGCCGGCGCAACCGCGGAGGAACGGGACCGGGCGGGTGCGATGACGATGCGGTGGAGCTCGAGGAGGACAGCAGGTCTCGGGACAGCGCTGTGGGAGAAAGGAACTGGAGACGGTGCCGTATCTCGAAGGAGAGGCAGTCGGTGCGTCACTCTGTCCTCTGCGCATCCCCGTGGACACGCTGAAGCTGTCAAGTCTTTCTGCAGTGCGCGTACATGTACATGCGTTCGCACTCGGGAGAACATCCAGATCCATAATTGAAATGATATGACTCGGAGTTGGCTTTCCTTCGATTCCTCAGCTACTCTATTGATCGACTATCATCAATCGCTGAATCACGACTGGTTCGAGTCTACGCAAGCAGCTGTGACGTTACATTGTGAGCCCGAGGCATAATTTAACCGGAGTCTTAAGGATCTTGGTGAGGAGAGAAACCTGGTATTAGCTGACATCAGCTTGAAGGAAAGGCTATTGAAACGCGGAGACCAGAATCCCGCTGAGGATCGGTTGAAGCGAATCATTAAGAGCCGAGCCGTTCCCGCCGCGCTGCGGGAACGGAATTAATTTCCAACGCGCGGCGGGCGGCCCCCACTTGGCGTCGACGCGGCGAACGGGCCACCGGCCTGCGTCGATCGGGCCTCAGCCCGATTTTCCGCTCCTCGTGCCCCAAGCCCGATCCAACTACGCATCCTTGTCCCAACCACCACCATCGAAATGACGATGCCCTGACTATGGGGTCCCTGGAAACCAGGGGTGGTCGACCTTACGGCGCTACTATATGCAGCAGTGATATCCTCGCCTTGTACCAGCCATTCTGGCTCTCCCTGGATCCTGGGAGCTTCGCGACGCCGTCCAGACTGTGCCACACTGTGGTGGGATCTGATCCGCTCGCTAGCTGCCATGGTGGCCCACGCACATCCAATCAGCCGATAAATGACCTGGGCGCGTCTCCACGTCCATTCGTGAGCCGAAACAACGACTTTTGGCCTTCTCGAGCTTGCTCGCGGGTTGTTGCGGGCTTCTACGGGACGTCTCGGAGAAATTATACATTTGTCATGTTTATATTTGTCCGACTCTCCGACACCGTTTTAGTCTCCTTGATCCAGTGGCGAAACGCGATCGCCGGAACAAAGTTGCCGGCGTGTGTCACCCTGCTTCGCCTACACTTTATCGAGGCGACATGAACTGAACTCTGTGTCTTTCCGAGCAAGACGGCCACAGGTTTGAAATTGCCTCTGGCCATTGGGATCACCGCCTGAAGCCTTCGTCCGATCCGCCTGAAGCCTGAAATTTTTCAATGTTCCAAAGCATCCCCTCTACGAGTCTGTATTAAACTTTATCTCTGTCAAGGCGTCCACTGGCAGAGCAAGCAGCATTCCCACTTTTAACTTGTCGGACATCACCTAAGTGTACTCTTCGGAGTCGCATCGACCCACATGTTGTCGGAGTTAATGTTGGAGACCAGCCCTAGTCTCGAGACTTCTGTTCGTGCATCCATTCTTGCGAGGCGTACTCTTGTTTTCAATGCTGGTAAAGTGTTGGCTCTATTTTACCCACTGATAAGATGCCTATCTGTCGTCGAGATAATGTGCCCCATCGACAAGCCTCATACTATTGTGTGTTAACGTCTTTCAGCACTGTGATCTTGCGAGGTAACAGAAGGGTGGTACGTTGCATGTGCCCTTCTCGGACCCGTGATGCTTTTATTGGGCTTCGGGGCGAATTTGCCAGTCCAGTGTACTTTTTTCTATGGGCTTCACGCGCTTAGATTTTATCGTGCTCTTGTGTCAAAATCGCGAGACGGCCGGGCTATTTACTGTGCGCTCTGCATAACGGCGGGTTATGTGATGAGGGGGGGAACTCCCCATGACTCCTGGTTGATGACGACTGGGTTTCCGTCGGTGTGCTGCCCATGGGTTATTCCTAGAAGGGCCAGGACTATATGGTAGGTAGTGGTGGTTTGTTCACAACGGTGGCTGCATTTGGCATCCGTAGCGTACTTGTAGACGTCACATTTACGTAGTACGGCTACCTGCTGTTTCAATTTGGGACCGCGCAGGCAATCCTCCTCCTCCTCCTCCTCCTCTAGTCAGCGGGAGTCAATTTTGCCGAGTCACTTCAGTTGGGTCCGATCACTCCTGATCCATCAATACTCGGGGAATAAAAGACGCGTTGGCTTCTGCCATGGAGCGATATCCCACCCCAGTGCCCAGAACATATGTATGTGTTCGTTGTATTCCGTAGGATTATTCTGAGGCTGTTTATCCGTTCCGCCAGAATGGGTCTAGACACTACTCCTCTACCGGTCCAGGAACTCTGGGATTGTATCCTGGAGTTTCTCTCTAAGAGTACACCAGAAATTCGAGCAATGGCTCTCGTGTGCCACTCACTTTGCCCCATGGCGCAGTCCCAGCTTTTCTATCATATCTCATTTGAACGACCTACACCGACTCCCCATGGGGGACCCTACGATGAGGTGGCTGCCTGCCAACGACTGGCTGAAATACTAGAGCACTCCCCGCACCTCATCCCTTACATCCGTTCCATAAACCTGCGGATCGAACTTGGCCTTCATACTCAGGTAATGGAAATGGGGCTGATCAATCTTCGCTGCGTGCGTCTCTCCGGCTATGCGATTTTTTCTGAGCTCGACGAGCCTGAGGAATGGACGGAGCGGCTCGCGCGCTTCCTTGGCCTGCCGTCGATTCGAAGGATCGAGATTACTATGGCTGGTGCTTTTCCGCCCCGGATATTCCAATACTCAGCATCAAACCTCACAGAGATCTCATTCGGGGCCGCTACCCTATGCTATCCCGCTCAAATTCCGCAGCTCGAGCAGCGAGACGGGCCTTCCAGAATCACAAAGCTCTCACTTAGGCACTCGCCCAGGGTGATTGTAGATTGGTTCAAGGACCGTGCATGTCCCTTCGATTTCAGCGAACTGGTTGAGCTCGATACGGGATCCTCGTGGACTGAGGATTTGGGAAGCATCGTCGAATCTGCGCGATTGACGATGAGAAGGCTGACATTCGGCCTCGGTGGGTTCTGCTGCTACGAGTAGATGTAAATTGATTTTGGGGGCCCGCTTTTAGTTGACCTCCCTCAGCTCGACCTGACCCACTTCCCCCTCCTAAAACGCATCGCAATGGACGCTTATATCCCGGGGGCCCTCCCCGTCTTAGCATCCGCAGTGTCTGGCCTTTCGAGGAGTCGGATGCAGCATATCTCGATCCGAATCGCTCTCTTCAACAGGGATAGTTGGGCCGAGCTTGAGGCAACCATCCAAGGATTTGACGCAGCTATTGCGTTGAATCTACTCTCCGCACTCCCCGCACTCCAGAGGATCGATATATGGTTGTGGACGCTTCGAGCATTTCAGGAGTCGGACCCCGTCAACTACGCAATGCTGTTCAGAGCAGCAGCGCCCGAGCTCAGTGCCAGGCGTCTGCTGTCTGTCACTGCGGCTGACATGTACGTCAACACCTGCGCTTCATGACGATAGCTGAAGTTGGTCCTCTGTTTGCGTAGAGAATGATCGCCCCTCGAGCTCGGAGGATTTGTTTGACGCAGGGTGTGTATTCATTGTTCTGCGTAGGTCAATCATATATATTTATTAACCTTCGTTGGCGTACCCGGGATTCTGGGTGGATAAATATGTGAACTATCTGCCGGGATAGTTGGGAGGGTTGGACGAGAAATAAAACAAAAATAAGACAGTCCTTTGCCGATTCAGTGTAATATAGCCCAGCCTGAATCAAATAAAGGGAAACAGGCAAATAGGTTGAGACACGACATAGAAGCGCCACGGAAATTGTGAAGCACACGTCAAATGACTAGGTAGGAAGGATAAGGAGAAAAGGGACGCGCACCGTATATATATGGGACGTCGGGGTGCGGGTGGAAGACCTCCTCTGCCGTGCATATGAGCCAGGCCCGGCGGGTCGGCGAGGCGGAATATGCCGAAGCGGAAGCGTGTAGAACACGAGTGAAGCAGAGCGATGGCGCAGAAGGGTGGAAAGGGAAGGGATTGATATTTAAATGAAACGAGACTGACAGACTGACTTTGGCTCCGACTTTGGCGCGCACACGACCGCGAAGACTTCTGAGAGCATCCACCGGAAGCTGGAGTGGATCGACAGACATAAAACACGATTGTTCAGGGTCTTTGCAAAATGTCGAGTCAAATTATACAAAACAATAAATGGTGTGTTAGCGTACATAGCGGACAGACAGCTCTCGGCCCGGCATCGGTGAGGAACGACACAAAGAGCGAGGATGGAGCGGGAGATGGAGCGGGGACAAGCCATAAACGAGGCCCGGATACTCCGAGACACGCCCGTGGAAGGAGGAGCAAGGGAAATGCTCGCGAGCGTTCGCCTGCGATGCTTACATAATACGCTTCCCCCACCCGCGAGACATGGGAACGTTTTGGACAAATGAGGCAGGGTTGCGCGAGGAGATACCGCGATAGCGGGCAGTCGTGGGGACGAATGAGAGCGAGCGCTCGCGCCCCTGGCGACGATCTCCCGCCCGCGTGCGTTGGGGCGACAAAAAGTCGTGGGCGCTCAGCGCGCGTCGACCGTCTCGGCGACATCCACGACGAGGCGCAAGACGAGCCCCGATACGAGCCCGGCGCGGGCCGAAGTATTGGCGCTCACGAGCCCGCGGTGGACGCAGACAATCGCGCTGGTTCTCTGTGAAGGCCATCCTGCGGCGTGAATCGCTCGTCTTGTGGCGCAGCTCCGTCCCCGCCGGACGCTCTTCCGGAGTTATGCCCACGCGCGCACGGACAGCCGCCGCCGCCGGTTCGTAGTGCCAAACGCACTCGGACGTTCGTCCCGGCCCGACGCACGCCTGCACATCCAGGATTGAAGCCACCCGCGTAAGTCTCCTCCTCACGGTCGCAGCCCATGATCCCACGCATTCACATCGCCCCACCCGCCGCGCGCCCGATACGCCGTCGAAAAGGCAGGAAACGTCGTGAAGCGGCGGGAAAGAAGGAAAGATAGCACGCCTCCAACGGACTGAGACGGGAGGGAGAGCAAGAGAAGAAGTAAGGACTAACTCACCCATCCCAAGGTAGTCAGCCCGCGCCCCGACGTGAAGCCGAGCACACCCTCCTCGTCCAGGGCGCGCGGGTCGCTCATCGCATGCTACTTCGGGATGAGCAGCGTCTCGACGACGTACCACGATTTGGTGTCTGCGAGGGCGTGTTAACGGCGGCGATGACGACGGAGGGAGGGGCGGAAGGGAAGGAGGGGAGGGGAGCGTGCGCGATGCCGAGTGAGGAGCGGGTGGTGGTGGAGAGAATGGGGTACAAGCAGGATGTGGTGACGAAAGAAAGCACAAGGAGCAGTACTCACCCGTCCTCACGACCTCCTCCCCAACAATAACCCGTACGTCTCGAGGTTCCCGTCTCGAGGTTCCCGTCTCGAGGTTCCCGTCTCGAGATTCCCGTCTCGAGGTTCCGCGCCGTGTTGGCGCTCGCGATGCCCAGGGACCGCAGGAGCGTCGTCTCCGAAAGGATGTGCGTGTGGCGCAAGGAGCCTTCGTCCCCAAGATGGAGCGAGGCGTCCAGCCCGGCTGCTGCGCCTTGAGATCCTCCACGCGGGGGTGATTCATCGCGTAGAAGGCCAGCGCGACCGGGCGGCGTGAGTGCGTAGCAGCCACGCACGCCTACACCGGCGGTCGGGTCTGGGACGAACGTCAGGCCGGCGGAAGCACCGGGGACATATCCCTGCGTGCGCTGGGGCGTGGACATCTGCCGCGCGAGGGCGGGGAACGAGGCGGAGAAGGTGTCTGGAGAAGGGTGCGTCAGCGAGTGGAAGAAGGGGTGCGTACCGTCGGGCGTAGGTGTGGGGCTTGATGATGAGCTGGCGGGGGCGAGTGTTGGCGGCCTTGGCTTTGGTGCGGGGTTTCTGGATGCCATGCGTGTGGCGTCGGGGAAGGCGCTGGGGAACGGGAGGGTGGCGAAGTAGGGGAACCAGCAAGCGAGGACGACGAGGAGACGATGACATGGAAGGGTGTAGGATGTCGGGGAAAGAGGGAGGACTCGGGCGATGATAGGACTCGCCTGATCGCATCTGCGATCAATGCCCGGGGGCGGTGACTTCCAGCCCAGACTCCCAAATTGGGATGTTATGAGGGTCGGAGACTAAAAATAATCTGACACGAGGCTGTGGACGGAGCGTCTACTTCTCTTCTGCGGCCACGTCATGGAATCGCAAGACGGTCATCACTTTCAGTCTCACCTTGTGAGTCTCTGCCTTCCATACCGGTGGGGGGTCAGCTATCTGAGCATTCTTTAGGATAATGCACTTGATCGAAGAAACGAAACTCAGCCCTCGTCGGATTTTTCGCTGCCAAATACGCAGTGCGCAACCCTCAGTTCTTACCGTGCTCCATCACTGATTCTGGACAGCTTCAACGGTTTCTTCGGAAATGACCCAGATCCGCTTGAAGAGTCTAGTGCTCTGAAAATTGCTACCCCGTGCGTCAAAGACGACCAAGTTTTCATTCACAATGTTGCCGCGGGCAAAACGATAGCAGACACCGAAGTGACGATTGAAGGAGGGGAAAGGATTGCTCTGGTTTGGTCCGCGCTGGAGAGTTTGCCAGTGGATGCCATCCGCAAGCGAGTCTTCCTTCAATTGCTGCGCGGATGCGATGAAGAGGATATCTGGCTATGGATAGACGGCGATGAGAAGGCTGTGGGGGACGCCAGCTGTTCTGACCCTCCGCCTTGGAAAACAGCCGCTGTAGCACTTCGAACAAGACTTGCTAGGCAACCAAGGTCGACGCCGCTGCGGGATCGAGTCCAATCTGTGGTGCCAGAGATGCGGGTGGCGATGATTTTATGGCTCGTCCTGACATCGAAGGCGTATAAGGATGCGGCAAAGGAAGGGATTCTGGACCTCGAGGAGTGGAATCTGGAACTGTTGGTTGATATCTGGTGGTCGCTCGTTCCAATACGAGTATGGCATTGGCTCCGTGAGGACAACGAGGACCACGATTATCGGAAGTTCGATGCTGTGATGGCCGCTCAAGGCCACAATTGCGTTCCGAAATATTGTACTTCCTTCAATAGCTGGCTACTCATGCGATCGGAGCTTTTTCCAGCCCAAAAATACAATGTCCCCGCTGGGTTAAAGTCTGCCGCCTGTAATGCTTGTTTAGCCAGGTAAGTGCATAGCATGCCGTGCCCTTTGCGATGCTGAAACCCCTTTCAGACAACCACCAGAACATCCACCACCTCCTCCGTGGACCCCATCACTGGTTATCGTCGCTCTCCGCTTCATGTGGGACGCGACTGTAGACCACGACAACTTTTGCAATTGGCTAGAGCAACAACCTTTGTCCGGAATAAGACAAGTCAACGAGGCCTTGCTCAAGCTACGTGGAGATGATCCTTCCTCTAACTACCTTCCCTGGGTCAACGAATATCCCTTCTCAGACTTCCGAGACACTGTGGTGAAGTACACTCTCAACGAGTGGCGCTCCATGGAGGACTGTGCTTTGTGGCCGGAATTGGAGCGACCAAGCTTCCATGTCCGCGCATGGGTTGCAGCCATGGCTTGGAGCATGCTCGGCACAACCAAGACAAACGGCGCCGAGCATGTGGATGCGTTTGTGGAGCACTTGTATGACGACTCTTGTCTCTTCGACTTTTTCGAGCACCTTCCACCACCCACCCGTTCCGACAGTTTTCGCGATGCCGTTGCAAAATCTGGGCACACTTGCTGGCAGAAATATGATGACGATGTGATGGACACTTATGCATCCGCTATGGAATTCTTTGGACGCAAACCAACAGTTGTAGCAGTCGACTCAATATGGCGGAATGATTGCCCCATCTGTCAAGATCGCGGGGCCTTCCAAAAAATGTATCCATTCTCCGTGGTAGATAACGAGACATTCGTTAAATCGCTGGGTTTGCTGGCCGAATCTTTGGTGAGCGAGTACTTCTAAGTACCAGCAAGTTTAAAGGGCTAACAAGATTGTATGCAGGAGCGTGAGTCTAGACGGCGTGGATTGCGTCTTTCACTTCAGGTGCGAGACATTGCTACACAACCGGTATGTGTCCTTCGAGTTCTATTTTGGACGAACTCCTTAGTGTTATGGTACATAGAACCAACCAGCCTATGAAGATACCTTTCCTGTTCCTCGAGATCAACAATCCACCGCTTTTCAAGTGCAGGTCGTCCCCACGACATCAGGTCCCCCTGATCCTGACATACATGTATGTCTCCTCTAAATCGCTTCGACGATTCTGAATGACTTCCACGGTAGGCTCGTCCGATAGTTGATTCAAATGTTTCCGAGCATTTGCCGGCGCCACAACAGCTCGAGCATCATCTTGGGCTGCAATATTCAACCTCGTATGTATATCCCATCTCAGTGTCAGCCAGTTCTCAATGTCCCGCCTAGAAACGCGAGAGATGATATTCCACAGACTGTGACAGCACATGTCGATCCGCCTTGGGATTCACATGAGGCCCCGGGTAACCAGAGTGAAATTCCCGAATACCCCATGGGCCATTCGCACCCATCGTCGTAAGTCTTGACTGTCGATCCTGTACGAGCAGCCTTGAACCTATGTACGACAGATATTACTATCAATCGGTGCCTCAAGTGTCCGACTATGATACCGACGCACAGCGTTGGACCATAGATCATGACTCTGCTCGTGAAAAGCCGTACGTTCAACTTCGTCTTTTAAAGTTCCGGTCTCATCGGGTGTTGAAGGCTTCGTCGAGACAGCACAGTCGTTGAAGCGGTGTACTACCAAGGACCAGGACCAAGATCGACCCCATTATCGATCTCGGACCCGTCAGAAAGTTTTCTTCCGGTCATCCATGCATTACTGAGGTCATTTCAGAACCGGTGGAAGAGTTGTAACTGAAGCTGCGGTAACTTTGGCTCCGGCGTACGAATCACCACCATTGAATCTTGTCGCAGAGTAAGATTCAGCCTGAATCCATTGCCTATTTTATCTCAATTACTCTGAGATCTAGTGTGTCTTTGCCTCGCCGAGTCCCTACTCAAGATGGCGAATCAGAACTCTGCAAAGACGACATGATAAAACATCTGAAGATCTTCTTCACGGAATCCTTCGGTCATCATCCCTTTCATCACTGTGAGCATTGCTAACATTCAATGCAGAAAGACTTGGCGTCGAACTGCACGGCAGCAAACGAATCAAAAAACTCCCATGGCTTCAATTTGACGAAACACTCGAAAAGGAAGGAATCGAAATGGTGAACTGGCCCGGTGATGTACCTACACCAGGGAAGGGTCCCAATTCAAGCAAAGGACTCGCGGGATTACCCGTGCGCCACCTCAATAAGATCTATGCTGCCATCCATAGGGAAACGGCAAAGTTGCAACTACAACGTATTCCGGGAGCTCGAAAACCTGGACAAGCTGTATCGCAGCAGGAGTTCTTTGGGGACGACTCTGCGGTAGCCTCGAGCTCGAGGAAGAGGGGGAGAGATAGAGAGGATGAGGGAGATACAAGGCCAAAGAAGAAACAACTTGAAGGGGTGTCACGGTTCAGGATTGACTTGATGCGTAGAAGGTGAGCTAATTTGCGTGGTGTACTACTCGGACATGTGGCTCACTCGCTACAGTGATTGAATGCTCACTCCGAAGCTTTAGACAGAGTGATAAGGTTCCCGCTACCGTTACTGAAAGGATTCTATACTGTGCCCTATGTATTCCGCGTGCAAGAATCCGTCTCCACGAGCATTTGGCCTGAACTTGGTTTGCCACCGTTCATTTCCTTAGGCGTGCAACCTCGGACAAACCATTGATGCCCGGATTTGGATTGTAAACCTATCTCTGCATCCGCTGTCAACAGGGTCCCGAGATAGCTTCCTCTTTGTATTGAACAGTGGCCGGAAAGCGCTCTTTAAAGTTTAAACTTTGCTCAGCCTGCGCGATTATCGACGATTCATCAATTTATGAATCGACGCTTCAGCCATCCCTTCGTGACTCCACGTGTTCTTTGTTTCTGGCGTGTCACCAACTGTAATGAAATATTATAAAGCCGGGGCCAGGGTTGTCGGCGCGCGAAGCGAGCCTCTTGTGTAATAATAGCGGGATGGTGTCAGTTCTAAACAGGGAAATTGCCTTTTTCGTCCTCCTACTACCTCTACCTCAACTCTACTTGGTGCTGTTCCCGCGACCACCACTTATCTTGGAGACGATCTCAGGCTGCAGATTATGGCACAAATTGCCTTTTTCGTCCTACTACTACCTCTGCCCGGTCGGCGTTCGCAATCACTGTCTGCCTTCGAGATGATCCAGGGTCAAGGCTGTACAGCGTGTCATGGCCACAATTTCCTCACTTGAACTCCTCCTACCAGGCCGAGGAGGAGATCCAACGCCACCTTATTCATATAAAGCTCAACATCGCACAATTTCCCAACTGGCCATCCTCCGTCTATATCTTCTAATTTGCCATGTCTCGTAGCGTCCTGGCGTCCATGTCCCAGTATTCGACCATTCAGCGCGCTGTAGCCAACCCAGTAAAAGCCAAGGATGTCGTAAATCATCTCACCCAGTCCAGGACCTTGTGTCTCGCGGTGGTGAGTCTCGTAGCCTTGCTTTCGATGCGGCGCGCATGACCTTTTTCTCAGTTATTGGGACTCTTCGCGTAAGTTTGCGGGTGGTTTCTTGCTGCTACGATGCTCACATCCTACTCTCCTACTCAAGGTTCCATGTTCAGTCTAAGCGCGCCGCCGACGAGGTCTATGTTCTAACCGCGATCTTGTTGACGCTATGCATCGGCGCGATGTACGACGGACTGGACGAACAAGCATTCAAGGTAGGTGGCCAACATATGCGTCATCCTGTTATAAATTCGCCGGGGACTGACCGAGCCCTCAGGCCCGTATTACCAGTCTCGGTGTTCTCGGATTCACCATCACCAATGCCATCCCCAACATCAGCGTCGTGGCTCTACTCCTTCGAGCTCTTACGCTCATATCACACTCACCCGCCTTGCTCGTCGCTCAGATCGCGATTGTGATTCTCCCCGCAATGGTGCAACTGATCTGCGAACTCGTGGCGATGCGTTTGATGGGACAAGCAGGAGATACGGCTGTTGAGCTAGGAGAGACGGTCACCGGGAGTGCAACCCAGACAGCGGAGATATGAGGATGATAGAGATGGTGGGAGAGGAGATAGAGCGAGCCCATAACCTATTCAAGACGGTAAATATAGGCAAACATCATGTTGGGAATCTCGAGGACTACGAGGCATAGAGCATACTAGTAGAATCGGATTAATGTGCAGAGCGCTCTCTTGGTCGCGTCGAGAACGATGCAGTCCGTATCTGCCGGTCTAGCGGAGGTCCACGATCTCGATCGCGGCCTCGCGCATGTGGACATGCCCCGTGTCTGCATCCTGTCAACGCCAAAAAATGAAACAAATAAGTCAGCCTCGTGAAAGAAAGGGACGCAGGCAAAGAGGTTGAGACGCGACATGCAAATGCCACGGAGATTGTGAAGCACACGTCAAACGACGAGGAAGGAAGGATAAGGAGAAATGGGACGCGCACCTCATATATATGAGACGTCGGGGTGCGGGTGGAAGGCCTCCTCCGCCGTGCATATGAGGACATTTCGAGACCCGGCGGGTCGGTGAGGCGGAACATGCCGAAGCGGAAGCATGTAGAACCCGAGCGAAGCAGAGCGATGGCGCAGAAGGGGAAAGGGGAAGGGATTGGTATTTAAATGAAACGAGACTGACTTTGGCTCTGACCTCGGCGCGCACACGACCGCGAAGGATTCTGGGAGCATCCACTGGAAGTTGGCGTGGGTCAACTGACACAAAACACGATTGTGAAGGGTATTTGCAAAAACATTGAGTTAAATTATACAAAACAATAAATGGTGCGTTAGCGTACACAGCGGACAGATAGCTCTCGGCCCGGCATCGGTGAGGGACGCCACAAAGAGCAAGGATGGAGCGGGAGAGGAGCGGGGACAAGCCATAAGCGAGGTCCGGATGCTCCGAGATACGCCCGAGGAAGGAGGAGCAATGAAAATGTTCGCGAGCCGCCTGCGATGCTTACATAATACGCTTCCCCCCACCCGCGGGCCGCGAGACATGGAAACGTCAAGACAAACGAGGTAAGGTCGCGCGAAGAGATACCGCGATAGCGGGTGGTCGTGGGGACGAATGAGAGGGAGCGCCTCGTGCCCCTGGCCACGATCTCCCGCCCGTGTGCCTTGGGAAGACAAAAAGTGGTGGGCGCTCAGTGGGTGCCGACTGTCTCGGCAACATCCACGACGAGGCGCAAGACGAGCTCCGATACGAGCTCGGCGCGGGCCGAGGTATTGGCGCTGTCGGAGCCACGAGCCGCGGTGAACGCAGACAATCACGGAGGTTATCTGTGAAGGCCATCCTGCGGCGTGAATCGCTCGTCTTGGGCCCAGCTCTGTCCCCGCCGGATGCTCTTCCCCAGACATGCCCATGCGCGCAGGGACAGGCGTCGCCGGCGGTTTGCAGTGCCACATGAGCTCGGACGTTCGTCCCCGCCCGACGCACGCCTGCACACGCATGCCATCCGGGCTTGAACATCGACCCACTCGCCGCGCCCGATACGCCGTCGAAAAAGCAGGAAACGTCGCGAAGCGGCGGGAAAGAAGGAAAGATAGCACGCCTCCAACGGACCGAGACGGGAGGGAGAGCAAGAGAAGAAGTAAGGACTAACTCACCCATCCCAAGGTAATCAGCCCGCGCGCCTCCGTGAAGCCGCCCTCCTCGTCCAGGGCGCGCGCGTCGCTCGCCGCATGCTGCTTCGGGATGAGCAGCATCTTGACGAGGTACCGGGATTTGGTGTCTGCGAGGACGTGTTAACGGCGGGGATGACGACGGAGGGAGGGAGGGGCGGGAGGGAAGGAGGGGGAGGGGAGCGTGCGCGATGCCGAGTGAGGAGCGGGTGGTGGTGGAGAGAATGGGGTACAAGCAGGATGTGGTGACGAAAAAAAGCACAAGGAGCAGCACTCACCCGTCCTCACGACCTCCTCCCCAACAATAACCGGTACGTCTCGAGGTTCCCGTCTCGAAGTTCCACGCCGTGTTGGCGCTCGCGATGCCAAGGGACCGCAGGAGCGTCGTCTCCGAAAGGATGTGCGTGTGGCGCAAGGAGCCTTCGTCCCCAAGATGGAGCGAGGCGTCCAGCCCGGCTCGTGCGCCTTGAGATCCTCCACGCGGGGACGATTCACCGCGTAGAAGGCCAGCGCGACCGGGCGGCGTGAGTACGTAGCAGCCACGCGCGCCTACGCCGGCGGTCGGGTCTGGGACGAACGTCAGGCCGGCGGAAGCACTGGGGACATATCCCTGCGTGCGCTGGGGCGTGGACATCTGCCGCGCGAGGGCGGGGTACGAGGCGGAGAAGGTGTCTTGAGAAGGGTGCGTCAGCAAGTGGAAGAAGGGGTGTGCACCGTCGGGCGTAGGTGTGGGGCTTGATGATGAGGTGGCGTGGGCGCGGCGGGTGTCGATGGCGGCGTTGGCGCGGGGTTTGTGGACGCCATGCGTGCGGCGTCGGGGCCGGCGCTGGAGAACGGGAGGGAGATTTGTTGGTTCCTCTATTTTGCCGAGGAGACGATGACATGAAAGAGTGTCGGATGTCGGGGAAAGAGGGAGGACTAGGGCGATGATAGGACTCGCCTGATCGCATCTGCGATCAATGGGCGACCAGTAACACGGGGGCGGTGACCTCCCGTAAGGTTACAGCCCAGACTCCCAAATTGGGATGTTATGAGGGTCTGAGACTAAAAATAATCTGACACGAGGCTGTGGACGGAGCGTCTACTTCTCTTCTGCGGCCACGTCATGGAATCGCAAGACGGTCATCACTTTCAGTCTCACCTTGTGAGTCTCTGCCTTCCATACCGGTGGGGGTCAGCTATTTGAGCATTCTTTAGGATAATGCACTTGATCGAAGAAACGAAACTCAGCCCTCGTCGGATTTTTCGCTGCCAAATACGCAGTGCGCAACCCTCAGTTCTTACCGTGCTCCATCACTGATTCTGGACAGCTTCAACGGTTTCTTCGGAAATGACCCAGATCCGCTTGAAGAGTCTAGTGCTCTGAAAATTGCTACCCCGTGCGTCAAAGACGACCAAGTTTTCATTCACAATGTTGCCGCGGGCAAAACGATACCAGACACCGAAGTGACGATTGAAGGAGGGGGAAGGATTGCTCTGGTTTGGTCCGCGCTGAAGAGGTTGCCAGTGAGGGCCATTCGCAAGCGAGTCTTCCTTCAATTGCTGCGTGGATGCGATGAAGTGGATATCTGGCTATGGATAGACGGCGATGAGGAGGCTATGTGGAACCCTGATGACATTGATCTCGCCGATCCGGCCTTCGGGAAGGCCAACGTTTCTGGCCTGCCTTGGGAGACAGCCGCTGCAGCCCTTCAAACAAGACTCACTAGGAAACCAAGGTCGACGCCGCTGCGGGATCGAGTCCAGTCCGTGGTGCCAGAAATGCGTGTGGCGATGATTGTATGGCTCATTCTGACATCGAAGGCATATAAGGATGCGGCAACGGAGGAAGGGATGCTGGACCTCGAGGAGTGGAATCTGGAACTGTTGGTTGATCATTGGTGGTTGCTCGTTCCAGTGGAAGTAGGCGATTGGTTCGTTGATCACGAGGACGACGGTTTTCGGATGTTCGATGCTGTGATGGCCGGTCAAGGCCACAATTGTGTTCCGAAGGACCGTTTTTTTCTCATTCAGTGGCTCCTCATGCGATCGGAGCTTTTTCCAGCCCAAAAATACAATGTCCCCGCTGGGTTAAAGTCTGCCGCCTGTAATGCTTGTTTAGCCAGGTAAGTGCATAGCATGCCGTGCCCGTTGCGCCGCTGAAACCCCTTTCAGACAACCACCAGAACATCCACCACCTCCTCCGTGGACCCCACCACTCGCTCTCGTCGCTCTCCGCTTCCTGTGGGACAAGACCATGTTCCCCGAGGACAACTTTTACAATTGGCTAGAGCAACAACCTTTGTCCGGAATAAGACAAGTCAACGAGGCCTTGCTCGAGCTACATGGAGATGATCCTTCCCCTTACTACCTTCCCTGGGTCAACAAATATCCCATCTCAGACTTCCGAGACACTGTGGTGAAGTACACTCTCAATGAGTGGCGCTCCATGGAGGACTGTGCGTTGTGGCCGGAATTGGAGCAACCAAGGTTCCATGTCCGCGCATGGGTTGCAGCCATGGCTTGGAGCATGCTCGGCTCAGCCATAAAGAACGACGCCGAGCTAGCGGAGGAGTTTGTGTGGCACTTCCGTGACTGCATTGGTCTCTGCGCCTTTCTCAAGCTCCTTCCACCACCCACCCGTTCCGACAGTTTTCGCGATGCCGTTGCAAAATCTGGGCACACTTGCTGGCAGGATGAAGATGAAGACGATGTGATGGACACTTATGCATCCGCTATGGAATACCTTCGACGCAAACCAACAGTTGTAGGAGCCGACTTGCTGCGGTCGCGTGATTGCCCCGTTTGTCAAGATGCCGAGGCCCTCCAAAAGCTATGTCGATTCACCGCGGCAGATAATGATAATGAGACATTCGTTAAATCGCTGACCAAATCCCTGGTGAGCGAGTACTTCTAAGTACCAGCAAGTTTAAAGGGCTAACAAGATTGTATGCAGGAGCGTGAGTCTAGACGGCGTGGATTGTGTCTTTCACTTCAGGTGCGAGACATTGCTACACAACCGGTATGTGTCCTTCGAGTTCTATTTTGGACGAACTCCTTAGTGTTATGGTACATAGAACCAACCAGCCTATGAAGATACCTTTCCTGTTCCTCGAGATCAACAATCCACCGCTTTTCAAGTGCAGGTCGTCTCCACGACATCAGGTCCCCCTGATCCTGACATACATGTATGTCTCCTCTAAATTGCTTCGACGATTCTGAATGACTTTCACGGTAGGCTCGTCTGATAGTTGATTCAGATGTGTCCGACCATTTGCCGGAGCTCGAGCATCATCTTGGGCTGCGATATTCAACCTCGTATGTATATCCTATCTCAGTGTCAGCCAGTTCTCGATGTCCCGCCTAGAAACGCGAGAGATGATATTCCACAGACTGTGACGGCACATGTCGATCCGCCTTGGGATTCGCATGAGGCCCCGGTTAACCAGAGTGAAATTCCCGAATACCCCATGGACCATTCGCACCCGCGGTCGTAAGTCTTGACTGTCTATCATGTATGAGCAGCCTTGAACCTATGTACGACAGATATTACTATCAATCGGGGCCTCAAGTGTTCGGCTATGAAACCGATGGACAGCGTTGGACCATAGATCACGACTCTGCTCGTGAAGAGCCGTACGTTCAACTTCGTCTTTTAAAGTTCCGGCCTCATCGGGTGTTGAAGGCTTCGTCGAGACAGCACAGTCGTTGAAGCGGTGTACTACCAAGCACCAGGACGAAGATCGACCCCATTATCGATCTCAGACCCGTCAGAAAGTTTTCTTCCGGTCATCCATGCATTACTGAGGTCATTTCAGAACCGGTGGAAGAGTTGTAACTGAAGCTGCGGTAACTTTGGCTCCGGCGTACGATACACCACCATTGAATCTTGTCGCAGAGTAAGATTCAGCCTGAATTCATTGCCTATTTTGTCTCAATTACTCTGAGATCTAGTGTGTCTTTGTCTCGCCGAGTCCCTGCGCAAGATGGCGAATCAGAACTCTGCAAAGACGACATGATAAAACAGCTGAAGATCTTCTTCACGGAATCCTTCGGTCATCATCCCTTTCATCACTGTGAGCATCGCTAACATTCAATGCAGAAAGACTTGGCGTCGAACTGCACGGCAGCAAACGAATCAAAAAACTCCCATGGCTTCAATTTGACGAGACACTCGAGAAGGAAGGCATCGAAATGGTGAACTGGCCCGGTGATGTACCTACACCAGGGAAGGGTCCCAATTCAAGCAAAGGACTCGCGGGATTACCCGTGCGCCACCTCAATAAGATCTATGCTGCCATCCATAGGGAAACGGCAAAGTTGCAACTACAACGTATTCCGGGAGCTCGAAAACCTGGACAAGCTGTATCGCAGCAGGAGTTCTTTGGGGACGACTCTGCGGTAGCCTCGAGCTCGAGGAAGAGGGGGAGAGATAGAGAGGATGAGGGAGATACAAGGCCAAAGAAGAAACAACTTGAAGGGGTGTCACGGTTCAGGATTGACTTGATGCGTAGAAGGTGAGCTAATTTGCGTGGTGCACTACTCGGACATGTGGCTCATTCGCTACAGTGATTGAATGCTCACTCCGAAGCTTTAGACTGAATGATAAGATTTCCGCTTCCGTTATGGAAAAGTTTCTATAGTGTCCTATGTATTCTGGGTGCAAGAATCCGTCTCCACCAGTATCTGACCTGAACTTGGTTTACCACCGTTCATTTCCTTGGGCATGCAACCTCGGACAAAGCATTCATGCCCGGATTTGGATTGTGAACCTATCTCTGCATCCACTGTCAATGAGGTCCCGAGATAGCTTCCTCTTTGCCTTGGACATTGTCTGGAAAGCCTGCAAACTTTGCTCGGCCCGCGGGATTAGTTCATCAATTTATGGATCGACGCTTCAGCCATCTCTTCTTGACTCCACGTGTTCTTTGTTTCTGGCGTGTCGCAAACTACAATAAAATCTTATAAAGCCGCGGCCAGGGTTGCCGGGCGCGAAAGCGGGCCTCTTGTGTAATAATAGCAGGATGATGTCAGTTCTAAACAGGGAAATTGCCTTTTTCGTCCTCCTACTACCCTACCTCAACTCTACTCGGTGCTGTTCCCGCGATCACAAGCTGTCTTCGAAACGATCTCGGGCTGCAGATTATGGCACAAATTGCCTTTTTCGTCCTACTACTACCTCTGCCCGGTCGGCATTTGCAATCACTGTCTGCCTTCGAGATGATCCAAGGTCAAGGCCGTACAGCATGTCATGGCCACAAATTTCCTTACTTGAACTCCTCCTACCAGGTCGAGGAGAACATCCAAAGCCACCTTATTCATATAAAGCTCAACATCGCACAACTTCCCAACTGGCCTTCCTCCGTCTACATCTTCTAATCTGCCATGTCTTGTAGCGTCCTGGCGTCCATGTCCCAGTATTCGACCATTCAACGCGCTGTAGCCAACCCAGTAAAAGCCAAAGATGTCGTAAATCATCTCACCCAGTCCAGGACCTTGTGTCTCGCGGTGGTGAGTCTCGTAGCCTTGCTTTCGATGCGGTGCGCGTGACCTTTTTCTCAGTTATTGGGACTCTTCGCGTAAGTTTGCGGGTGGTTTCTTGTTGCTACGATGCTCACATCCTACTCTCCTACTTAAGGTTCCATGTTCAGTCTAAGCGCGCCGCCGACGAGGTCTATGTTCTAACCGCGATCTTGTTGACGTTATGCATCGGCGCGATGTACGACGGACTGGACGAACACGCATTCAAGGTAGGTGGCCAACATATGCGTCATCCTGTTATAAATTCGCTGACCTGACCGAGCCCTCAGGCCCGTATTACCAGTTTCGGTGTTCTCGGATTCACCATCACCAATGCCATCCCCAACATCAGCGTCGCGGCTCTACTCCTTCGAGCTCTTACGCTCATATCGCACTCACCCGCCTTGCTCGCCGCTCAGATCGCGGTTGTGATTCTCCCCGCAATGGTGCAACTGATCTGCGAACTCGTGGCGATGCGTTTGATGGGACAAGCGGGAGATACGGCTGTTGAGCTAGGAGAGACGGTCACCGGGAGTGCAACCCAGACAGTGGAGGTATGACGATGATAGAGGAGATGGGAGAGGAGACGGAGTGAGCCCATAACATATCCAAGACGGTAGATATAGACAAACATCATGTTACGAATCTCGAGGACTACGACTCGTAGTGCATACTAGTAGAGTCAGATCGATGCGCAGATCGCTCTCTTGGTTGCGTCGAGAGGGATCCAGTTCGTATCTGCCGGTTTAGCGGAAGTCCAAGATCTCTAGCGCGGCCTCATATGCCCCGTGTCTGCATCCGCGACATGGGAATGTCTAGACAAATGAGGCAGGGTGGCGCGAGGAGATACCGCGATAGCGGGCGGTCTTGGGGATAGATGAGAGCGAGCGCCTCGTGCCCTTGGAGACGATCTCCCACCCGCGTGCGTCGGGAAGACAAAAAGCCGTGGGCGCTCAGCAGGCGCCGACCGTCTCGGCGACATCCACGGCGAGGCGCAAGATCAGGCCCGAGGCGTGGGCCGAAGTATTGGCGCTGCCGGGGCCAAGGGCCCGCGGTGGACGCAGACAATCGCGCTGGTTGTCTGTGAAGGCCATCCTGCAGCGTGAATCGCTCGTCTTGTGGCGCAGCTCCGTCCCCGCCGGACGCTCTTCCCCAGACATGCCCACGCGCGCACGGACAGGCGCCGCCGGCGGTTCGCAGTGCCACACGCACTCGGACGTTCGTCCCGGCCCGACGCACGCCTGCACGTCCGGAATTGAAGCCACCCACGTAAGTCTCCTCCTCACGGTCGCAGCCCATGATCCCACGCATTCACATCGCCCCACCCGCCGCGCGCTCGATACGCCGTCGAAAAAGTAGGGAACGTCGCGAAGCGGCGGGAAAGAAGGAAAGAGAACACGCCTCCAACGGACCGAGACGGGAAACGACAAGGGAGAGCAAGAGAAGAAGTAAGGACTAACTCACCCATCCCAAGGTAATCAGCCCGCGCGCCTCCATGAAGCCGCCCTCCTCGTCCAGGGCGCGCGCGTCGCTCGCCGCATACTGCTTCGGGATGAGCAGCATCTTGACGAGGTACCGGGATTTGGTGTCTGCGAGGGCGTGTTAACGGCGGCGATGACGACGGAGGGAGGGAGGGGCGGGAGGGAAGGAGGGAGAGGAGAGCGTGGGCGATGCCGAGTGAGGAGAGGATGGTGGTGGAGAGGAAGGAAGGATGGGGGTACAGGCAGGATGTGGTGACGAAAGAAAGCACAGGGAGCAGCACTCACCCGTCCTCACGACCTCCCTCCCCAACAATAACCCGCACGTCTCGAGGTTCTGCGCCGTGTTGGCGCTCGCGATGCCCAGGGACCGCGGGAGCGTCGCCTCCGGAAGGATGTGCGTGGGGTGCAAGGACTCTTCGTCCACAAGGTGGAGCGATGTCGTGCGCCTTGAGATCCTCCACGCGGGGGGGATTCATCACGTACAAGGCCAGCGTGACCGAGCGGCGAGTACGTAGCAGCCGCGCGCGCCGACGCCCGCGGTCGGGTCTGCGACGAACATCGGCCGGCGGAAGCACCGGGGACATAGCCCTGCGTGCGCTGGCGCGTGGACATCTGCCGCGCGAGGGCGGGGTACGAAACGGAGGAGGTTTCTGGATAGGGGTACGTCAGCGAGTGAAAGAAGGGGTTTGTACCGTCGGGCGTAGGTGTCGGGCTTGATGAGCTGGCGTGGGCGGGTGTCGATGGTGGCCTTAGCGTAGGTTTATGGACGCCATGCGTGCGGCGTCGGGGAAGCCGCTGGAAAACGGGAGGGTGGCGAAGTAGAGCTAGCAATCGAGGACGACGAGGAGAGAAGGGTGTAGGATGTCGGGGAACGAGGGAAATGGAGACGAGAACGAAAGAAAAAAAAGCCACCCAAAAGCCCAACACTTGGGGAAGATACAGTGTTGTCTATCTAGAATCCAACTGTCAAATTCCAGGTCCGTGGCGTGGACAGGTCGTTCGCTACAGACGTGGCTGGAGTGCGCCGTTCAAGATGAGACCAGGCCGTTGTTGGGGGTTCCAACAGGCGAGACGGATCATTTTTGGCATTTTGAGTAAGTCGATGTCATTACCCCAGACCAGGGGGTATTGGGAGAGAAACAGGCTACAAACGGCGCGAATCGGTGTTCGGAGATAAGAAATGACGTTCACACGCTGCCATCTCGATCAAAAACTGGGCACAACTGTTGATCGCCGCCTTCAGTTGCCTCCAAATTTGACATGCGGCGTCCTCATAGGGCGTATTCCATCCCATAGGCGCGAAAGCATCGAATTGTATATCACCCCACCTTATATTGTGCAAGTGGCCCACTAACTAGTAGTGTGGCCCGCTGAGGGGTCTCAGATAATATCCTTCCTTAAATTTCCGTTGACTGGGACGCGCTGACCACTGAGGGCGCGTCTGGGTCAGTTCCGGGTACTGATCGGAAACGCTGAAGTCTCCCCCGATCCAAAGAAGCACCTGGATTCCCCAGTAAGATGTGCAATCGGTCTGAAGGCATAAATGGCTCTCTTACTTGAACGACGAGAGCCTGTCATTGAATGTCCCGATAGTGGAGCTTGGAGCGGGGACAGTAGCAAGATTCGCTGCACCGGGGCTCCGGATGGGGCCGAAGCTCGGGCCCTTACATCCCACGTCGCTGAATTCAAATCGTCAGGCAGCAGAAATACCAACTGGGAGAGATACTTGCGCAAAGAAGAAGCACTGCTGCCCAGAGTCGGGGCCGACGCTCGACATGTCGTCTTGGAAGCTGGCGCTGAAGTTGACGCATTCACCACTGGCGCCGCTGAATTTGGTGCAGGGCTCGACCCAGGGGGCGTTTGCGCAGACGAATCTATGTGAGAGGATGTTAGCGATGATTGTAAGGGGTGCTTGGCGCGGACGTACACCGTACCCGGCGTGCGGGAGGTGAGGGTGGGCTGGGGTACACATGAGGTTAGTACCGGGAACATCAAACAACGAGGTGAAATCACCGTGTGCTCAGACGCCGGGATGGCGTAGACGAGGGGGATGAGCGCAAGGAAGGTAGCGGTGAACCTCATGATGAGTTGAGAAGAAGAGGGGTGACTTGCCGTCCGCTGGTCAAGAATACAGCCTTTTCAATACGAATCGGCGATTCGATATTTTCCCGTCGCATTCGGGCCAAGCCCGAGATACGGGTATCTCCTGCGCGTGCGCTTCAGATCTACCTCGGTCCTCAATTTGGAGGCAGATTAGTAGGTTCAATCGTTTGTGCGCTGTCCTAATTGAACCCCGCACTGTCCCATTCCAGCGCTGATGTGCGTCCGTGTTTCGACAGCCAGCGCGGGCCAATGATGTGCGCAGAGAATCTTCGGCTGCGTCGGGTGTTCGAAGCCACTGGTCGGGCAGAGTGCCAAGCGTAAATTTCCTGAAGTAGGAATTGGGCTCTGTGGCTGTGGTTGATCTGTGCAGTGGGACGACGATAGGGAAGAACAGAGGACAGCATTGCGAGGAACGTTCCTTGTTGGTCAGTAATCAGTAAGGGATGTTATCGTTTTGTGGAAGCGTGCAATTTCAAGCCACAAGATGTCGAGCCTTGAGGATCGGGAGGTGCATCTGGAGGTCACAGGATTTCTTTATCCTTGGAACGATGTAAAAATGGGTGGCGAGGAAATGAGTGACGCTACGGGCGTCCAGCCCCGAGGAATTGATCGGCAGGGAAAGAAAGCATCCCAACTAGGCACCAGGGGGCGGCGGCGAGTAAATAACGACGCGCCGCGCACGATGGTTTGTGCGTGCAGGAGACGACATAGAAATAAGAGTCTTGATGATTGTTGTGAGCGCGGACCATCCGCTACCGGACCTTGTGAAAGGTACTGGAGGCCTAGCGTGAGGTATGATTGACTCGAGGGCATCATGATTTGGCTGGTTATTTTCTCGTGGAGGGACCAGCTGCGGTGATTGAAGGGGCGGAGGGCTGCAATTTAGGTCGGAGATTTGAGCAGCCCGAGTTATCAAGGGAGGATACGTACATAGACGTACGTCACGTCGATGCGGAACAGTTATGAGGGAAGCTGAGGTGAAAGAAAAAGAAACGAGGCGCACAATGGCCCGGTCCCGAATCGAACGGGGATCCGACTGAATGCTTTTTGTACCCGCAGTACTCGTCGTGGGCGTGGACCATCCGCTACTAGACCTTCTCGAGGTTATTTAATGCTGGGAGGGGTGTGAGCGAATTGAGAGCGGGAGTGGTTTAGTTTCCACATCTCGTCTCTCCGGAGGAGTTAGCTGAAGCTCAGGATTGAGCAGCCCAAAGTATTTTAGCAGGATACGCACCTAAGAGATGCCGATAGTGGGAAATAGAAAACGAAGATACTGGGATATGCATATGGCCTGGTCCCGAATCAAACAGGGATCCCACTGAATCGAATGGAGAAGATTGCTACTCGTTGTTGCAGACCATCTGCTACTGGGCCTTCTCCGGTGTATTTGTGCAGTGCGTGAGATGAGTGAATATGAATTCACAATGGACAGAAACGCACCCCAAAAACGGTCTGTGCCGAAACATGAGCCATGAGCCGGCCCCAAATCGAACGAGCATCCCATGCAGCCCTAGCTGAGCTTCTACTCGTTGTGCGTGCGGACCATCCGCTACCGAGCCTTCTGAAGGATATTGGGCACTGCGATAGGTGTGATGGAATCGAGGGCAAAAGTGGTTTAGTTTCAGTGTCTCGGCTCTCCGGACGACGGCATTCGTGAGATTGGAGGTGCACTGGGTAAGCATGGGATAGTGGCACATGAAAACTCAAATTAAACCAAGGCATGGCCCAGCCCTGAACTGAACGGGGATTCCACTGGAGTTCAATCGGAAAATATCATCCATTTTTTGTGGGCGCGGACCATCAGCTACCGGGCCTTCTGAAAGCTATGAGCACACCGGGTGAGATGTGATCGAGCTGATAAACGTGGTTTGCGGATCTGCACCTCAGCGATTGTTGCTTCATGTGGAATACGTAGTGGGAATAAAAACTCAAACCAAGTCCAGACATGACCCAGCCCCGAGTCGAACGGGGATCCCACCGAGTCATGAACACAGTACAACTCGTTATTGGTGCGGACCATCCGCTACCGGGCCTTCAGAAAGGTAGTCGAGGACTGCATGAAGTGCGATCGAATTGAGGCTAGACGTGGCGTCTGTCTAGGAAACAAAGTTAAACGAGGGTTATGCGTCGCTGGGGATTTGAGTAGCCTAAAGGATTTTAGAAAGTGACACACCGTCGATTGCGGGATGCCTTGTCGATACCGATAGTGGAAAATAAAAGACTAAGGAGACCGAGGATGGCCCATATGGCCAGCCCCGAATCGAACGGGGATCCCACTCAATGGTTTGAACCCACGGACTCGTCGTGGGTGCGGACCATCCGCTACCAGGCCTTCTGAAAGGGGTTCGAGTCTGCGCGGTACTAACGAGAAACGAAAACGAAAACCCGGCAAGTCACGGCATACTCAATTGCGATCAATCGACGGAGCAGGCCATCAGAATCGAGAATTATTGCAGAATTTTTCTCCAACCCTCATGCATCCCGCGCTTGGTCAACAACGCCGGCCCGATCGTTATATCGATGGTTGAGGCGCATCATGAACTCGCAACCCATGAACCGCCGTCCCACGATCACATACACTCGATCAGTTGCTGCTCGGGCAAATGCCACTGCCGACGAACTCGCATCCCGATCTCACAATATCGTTATTCGCCCGCCTTCCCCCCCCGATCCCACGTTCCTTATGGATGAATGTACATAATCTATGTAGCCCGCTTCGCGGCAGGGCCCGCTATCTATCTCCTGCCTCCCCAGCTCTTAGCTTTCCATTCGCAACCTTGAACCCCTAGCCGTACTCATTTTAAACACATAATGTACATTCGCCGTCAACTACATCACATACATAGCCCAACCCCTTGCAGGGAACATCGCCCGGGGGGGAGATCCGGAGAGTAGAGCTCAGAAGGGCGTAAGACTGGAATGGGAGTGAGAAAGTTCTGTAAAGTGAATATCACACGCTCACTCGTTCGATCATGTTAGTAGAATTGTTTGGGATATCGGCCCGTTGTAGCGTCGCCTTGCACTTGATGACACACTCCACTTTAAAGGTCTTTGCCAGAATTTTGTAGATCTCCGGCGATTGCGCCATGACGTGGAGCTGGATCAGCAAGATGTAAGTAACCAATATCATTCAGAAGTTGGAACAGCGCACCCAGAAAGTATTTTCTTTTGTCTCTACTCGGGTGTTAAAAGCAGATCCGAACCAGCTTTCCAAGAGCACACCGCCCTGCCGGACAGTAAATAATTGTTAAGGAAAAGCGAGAGACCACCCACCTCCAATTCCTCCTCCACACTTATTGTCTCGTGCAAGACCTCAATTTGGTCGACAAATAATGCCTCAGCCGAGCATGTGGCATCCCGAGGGCAACAGAGTCTGACACAGAGTCCCTTCTCTTTGTCCTGACTTGGATAAGGGAAGGTAGAGAGTGGGATATAGATCACGTACGAGAACACCAACAAAGTCGATCTCGCCAAATAGCCAGCCTGTGTATCGCCTCAAGCCCTGCGCCCGATGCATAGCATACGTGTCGCTGTCGTCTGCCATGTCCTTGAACGAAAACAGCGAGCCGCGCGAGAGTGACCTGTCTCGAGTTGGGATGAAATCACGGAAATATTTCGCTCGGGCCAGGGAAGGAGGGGATGCGACTAGCAGCCAGCGGAGAAATTCAGTCGACATAACGGAGCACCCTATTAATCTACCCTTCTTATACGCGCCGCCGTGGATCCTAACGACTTGAAATGAAGGCCTCAGGCTACATTTCGCGGCTGGCAGCGGCAGTACGCAGGGGTCGGCGGAACTGTTGATTCAAATTGGCGAGTCTGATCGCGGACGTAGCAAAAGAGTAATGAAACTAGTCCTCAGAATCCGCGTCACCTCCCCGATGACGACGGTGGCGAACTTATCATCTCTGTCCCTTGTATCCGCCGCCGAGTTGAAAATTGCGGACGTATCCTTGAAAGAGAAAACGGACGACTCGTGCTCTGTCCTGTCCCTTGTTGCCACAAAGTCTTTGCCATAGGTCGCGTTCGCCAGAGTGAAGGGGCCAGCATTCTGCATCCGATAGAGTTCCATGCTCCAAGAAAGAGCAAGAGGCGATTGTATCCGACCCCGACCGGAGATGCGGAAAAGGTGCGGCCCGCAGCCCCTTTGCACCGGGTCCGTGATCAGGAGCACCCGGAACCGGAGGTGACTTGAGAGTAACGTAGGAGGCGAATCAATGCTCATTTCAACAGATCGCCCAGTACATTGCTAAAAATCAACAAAACTCACAACCACCTTCCGCCCTGTCGCATACATAAGACTCGCCACGGATGAAATCCCAACGGTCTATAATATCGTAGAATGTGCTCCTCATACTGTAGAACTGATTCCGAGTTAGATATGAGTACAAGCCCTGAAAGACATACCTTCTGGTCCCCCTTTCCGCTAGCTTTATCCACGCGCTGCATACTGACCCACATACCATAAACATACCCGGGAATCATATCCGAAGCGAGCTCAGGCAGCTCCGCATCTGGACCGACGGGGAGGCCAACCTGTACAACAGAAGAGAATCAATGTCGGAGTACAAGCGGGATAAGAAGAAATTCAGGCACATAGAAACTCCCCGGCACTTCTGGACAGTCGTCTGTAGCAAACCAGAATTCACATATAGCACCAACCTATTGGGCGGGTTAGATACGGTCATACAAACTCGTGCACACTTTACCATTTCGGCTTGTTCCGTGTCGATGATCTCTCGCAATGTCTTGAGTTGCTTTGCGTAAAAGGCCTTGACGGAGCATCTTGCCCCAGTGGGACACGCAAGACGAACGACGAGTCCGAACTCGCCGAATTCATCCTTCTTGGGGGGATTAGCACATACGAACGAGAACTGGAACGATTTGATCTCACCAGAATTCCGACCCAGTCTATCTCACCGAAGATCCCTGGATACGCGGGCTCTAAGCGGCCTCTTTCCGTCTCGGTCCCCACCCACTCGATCATGCAATCCTTGAGAATATTTCACCGCCGCGGATGGATCGGAGAAAAATGCTGGTGAAGGACGCAATTTGCCATGTTGCCGGAACTCGACCCATCGAGAAAAGACATCAGAGATTGAAGGTGGATTTCAAGAGCATAAATTACATCCGATGGTGTATGTATCGCACGCATATTCAGCCCCTCTCCGCGGGATTGCCTCAGCCGCCAGCACAGCGACCCGGCCACACAGGAGCGAATAACACTGTAATGCACAGGTCAGGGGCTGATCCGCAGAACGGAAGTGACCGACCCGCTCATCCATTCCAGGTCTGTCAGCGGGAAGATCAACGCGTTGCATTGACACTCGGCAGGTGATCAAGCGCCCGATGCTCAGAGTGTCTCTGAGATCGGCAAAGGCGCCTTCCGACGAACCCACTGCATGGACCTACGATCAAGCTGTGTGTTAAACCAGGAGCTGCGGGCTATGCGCCGGCTTACCCAAAAACTGTTTTCTCTTGGAGTGATTGGTCGGTCCAGAGTTGATTCGAACCAAGACTCCCCGAGAATTCCACCCTGAGACATAGTGAGGCGTGCTCGGGTACGATTGTCCGCTCTCGCACCTCTATTTCAGCGTCAAGTGTTACAATATTCTTCAGAGCCTTAACTTGAGCGAGAAATGTATTTGCGGACGAGCAGGATGCGTCCTCAGGACAGACGAGTCGGAAGCATACACCCTTGTTATCGCGCTGGAAGGGGGTAAGAATATAGCCGTGCGACATGAACATACGCACCAAGTCGCCAACATAGTCTACCTCCCCGAACAACACGGCCATGTACTTCTTCAGGCCCCCCACCGATACGCTCTGATTGCCTGCAATATCCTTGAAGGTGAACAACGAGCCGTCAGCGAGGGACCTGTCTCGAGTTGGGACAAAGTCGGTTAAGTATTCTGACAACGCCAGGGCAGGAGGGACGACGGTCTGTAGCGCATGGAGGAAGGGAGTAGACATGTTATCCAGTGGTGCGGAGCTCACTGGCATATATACATATATTCAACCCCTAGTTGTGAACAGTGAGGGGACCCTGACTCGTTGACCCGATCACACCTGTCGATTGGCCGCGCGGAGAGATCGATGTCGTCCATGCGCAGCAATGTCGCCACATTAATATTCAAATTGTAGACCTGCCCACCGTAAAATAAAACGCAAGCAATTGGCAGGAGAGGCATACCAACGCTGGCTTTCTTGGGGATTAGGCGGATCCAAAGGCTGCATTCCCCCTCGGATCTCGAAACTGGACCCGGCCCAGCGGTCGCGTATCCGCTCGACGTAGCAACACCTGGAAATATACGCACCGGGGCTTACAGCTTACAGCAGTTGTTACGCTCTTGATTCCGCCAAACAGATTCGCCGTAAACGCCCCCAATCTTGGATGTGCTCCCGATTCGCTGGCCGGTGCACGGTAATCTTTGAAGGTATACAGGGAGCCACCAAGTACGCCGCGCGCTCTCGTAGGAAGACAACTAACGTCGTAGATCGCCTTTGCCCAGAAGAACGACCCTCAGACATTGAACCAGCTACATGAGGTTATGCGGCAGATCGGCGCTTGATGATGTCATGTGCCAAGACACGGAACCAAATAAAGGAATGCCTCGGGATCGTCGAAAGGAGAAGAAATGAGTGAATTGAGTGGAGGAGAGACGGGAGTCTCCCTCGCAGCAAGCGCTCTCGGGCCGAAACCCAAGCCGGCGCGAAGCTGCAGCGTAACTAACTAGACAACAAGACAAGTAAATAAAATACGTAGGGAGCCAGAGACCGTTGAAACAAAGGAAAAGGGATGGTGGGTGGGGAATCCTGGTGAGACCGAGGTAAGGAGGGTGAGCTGGGCGAGACGACGCGGCGAGCGAGCGGGCGAGTGAGTCGTCGGTGAAGAAAAAAGAATGATGGAGTGATGGCGTGCCTGCTCGCGCGCATTCCTCCGAGTGTAAACACATGCCAGGAATGCCTCGGGATCGTCGAAAGGAGAAGAAATGAGTGAATTGAGTGGAGGAGAGACGGGAGTCTCCCTCGCAGCAAGCGCTCTCGGGCCGAAACCCAGGGAAAACAGGCAGCGCGGGTACGCGGTTGACTGAGGCAGCAAGGGAAATGAGCTGTGGCCAGAGAGGAAGTGGTGCGGTTGCTCAAAGAGCGTCGTCGCCGTGCCAGACCTGCGAGGGGGGAACCACCATCGCAGTGGCGACAGTAATGGGCGGGTCCGTGAGGAGGCGGCGGTTGAGGGCGACAATGACGTCGGGCTGAGTGTCAATGTACAACTTGAAACAGTCCGACGTCCAGCGCCCAAGGCGCTGAATATCGAGATCGGACAGACCCACCATGCGAGCCCAGGTGGCTGCGCCACGGCGGAAACTGTGTCCGGAATATCCCGCGGCCGCGATTCCGAGGGAGGTCAAGCAGGCCTTGAGGCAGTCGATAAAAATCTTCCGCGTGAAGGCACCGTATCCACTGCCGTTCTGCTTGCGACGGCCGACGAAGAGCGGATCGTCGGGGTTCCCCGGCTTAGCTAGCCGCGCAACGAGGAGGTTGTACGCGCAGGTCGGGAGGTTGGTGCGCGCAATGGTGATCCGAACCCCATGACGAAAGGGGTCGGTTTTGGAGCCAGGGAGGTCGACGGTGAGGTGCTCCTCGTTCTGGATTATAACGTCTCGGCGTTTAAGGTTGAAAGCGGGGTCAAACTCGTCGTAGGTAACTTCACCACAACGGAAGAAACCGGCAAACGAGAGGGAGTAGGCAGTTTTTAGTGTTTCCGCCAGCTCACGTGAAATGCCTTTGGGAAGAACGGTGGCGGAAAGCGCGGCGATTATTTGGGTGAGGATAGGGTGTGTAATGGGAAGGCGCTCCTTCCTCTCTGCGTCGCCGTAGAAGCGCCGAATACCCCGAATAACCCGTTCTAGGACTCGGGAATTGAAGGGGTCGGCGGGGTACCCGAGGTCAACGTGGAAAGATTTGAGTGCGCTCACATAGCGCTTTATTGACTTCCCGCTGACCCCGGGTGGGAGCGACGCAGCCCAAGCGAGAAGATGCGCCTCCGTGGCCGGGTACGGGGAGATCCCGGCCGCCCCGTACTCGCGGGCAATAAATTGCTCGAACGACTTGCAAGCTGTGTCGTTGACGCCGCGGGTAGATCCGGCAAGGCCGTGCCACAAGAAAAAGGCGACGCGTTCCGGCTGGTTGACGCGAGCAGCCCAGCCGTAGGGAGGTGCGGGAAGGGTGTGTGCTGTGCGGCGAAGAAAGCAGGGAGCAGAGGGCGAAGTCGGTACATGTCAAAACGAGAGAGTGCGTCAGCAAGATAATTAGACTTGGAATCAATCCAGACGCAACGGATGGAAAAATTGGAGGAGAGTGTGATGAGAAAGATTTCGCGTAGAAGCGATTGCGAAGCTGGCTCGCGCAAGGAACCCCCATTGAGGCCCTCGAACGCTCCGGTGTTATCTACTCGGAGAGTAACGCAGGTCCCGGCCCAATCTGGAGCCGCCCAGATTCGCAGAGCGTGGAGCACGGCCCACAACTCCTTGAATAAAATAGACTTCCCGTGATGGCGACGCGGCACCCGAGTCGCAAAGAAGTCCGATGGACCCTCTCGGGGGCCTAGATGCCCACCAATACCCTTGGTGGACGATCCACTGGCGTCGGTGAAAATCGTCACACCCGGGCGGTGGGAGTGGAGAGACTGGACACCATTCCAGGTTGGTAAAAACCTGCTCCACCAGAGCAAGTCTCGGCGCGCACCTCTCGGGATGCGGCGCCTGCCAAAACGAGACATTGACTTTGTTGCATCGTAGATACGACGGATGAACGCGCGGCCGGCGGGAGGTAGAACCTTTGTCGCAAACTGAAGCAAGCCGGCGATAGACCAGAAGTCGAGGAGAGAAGCGGAATCACTCGAGAGAAGTCGATGAAGCTCCGAGATGGTTTTTGTGAGCTTGTCGGCAGGGAGTGCGACCGTGAATGCGACGGTGTCGATCTGGATGCCGAGAATGGTTCCGAAGGTGGCGGGAGGAAGGTCCTTCCCGGGCTTTCCGACATCATGTGCAGAGAAACCAACAGCCCCGCACACAGAGCGCAAAATGGTGCGGTCATGTTCCGCAACGTGCAGGGAATCGGCCGCCCGGGCGCCGAAAAAATCGTCTAAGAAGTGATCAAGCGACGCCCCAAGTCGCTCGGATATCCAATGGAGAGCCTCCGCGAAGAGGTTGAAGGTGAAAGGCGAGGAGCGGGAGCCGAAAGGGAGGCGTAGATCAAGGTACCCCACCCCATCAAAATAAAAGCCGTATAGGAGCGTGTCGTCGGGGCAGACTAGGATGTGGCGAAAAGCCCGTTTCAAATCCATCTTCCAAATGAGGGCTCCGGGACCAAGAGAGCGAAGGCGCGCGAAGAACGAGTCGAGGGAGGTGTAGACTAGAGTGACAGACTCCGAGGATATCCCGTCGTTGACTGAAAGTTTGTCCGGATAGGAGAGATGGTGAATGGTGCGGCATCCACCGCCGGACTTTGGGACGGACCCAATAGGCGAGTAAAAGACTCGGCTTGTAAGATGCTCAGGGAGATCATCGACTCGGCGAAGTTCTCCCAAACGGAGGCTCGCTGAGATATCATCCGCAGTAGCAGCGTGCTCGGACGGCGTAGCTGGAAGATTACGAGTAAATGCACGACCCACCCGGGGGCCGGCATATCCGATTGCAGCACCATAATTACAAATATTAACCAAGCTCTGTACGAAAAAGCGGTCTGGGTAGTCACGAAGAAGGTATGTGAGCGCGCTAGCGCTCACCGGCCCAGCGACGCGCGAGGTAGGTGATCCGGCAACGGGGAACAATATAGTAGTATTAGGGCGTGGGGGAGGTAGTGGCGCGAACGACGAGAAGGCCGAGGCCTCGAGCGCGCGGATAGAATCGAGGGGGTCCGTAAAACGAGGAGCCAGGTGACGGGGTGCGGCAGGCGCAAGGGAGCGGGGAGCTGACTCGGCAGACTCACCCTGCCCATCCTATTTCTTGGTGCAGCTGTTGGCGGAGTGGGCGCCGCCGCAGGCCAGACAGACATGATTGCGAGCACATCTATCCCCGGCGCGGCAGCCAGAAGCGTCGTTGAAACGATAGCATGTCTCGTCTATCTTCGCACGAGAGGGGGATGGTGAGGGAGCGGCGGGCTGGACGGGAGAGGTGAGCCGATCGGCGAGCGCGCGCTTTTTTGCCGACGGCGCGGCTGCGGCAGACAATGGGTACCGAACGAGACAGGTCGAGACGAGGGTGAGGTCGGGGTTTGTCCACCTGGTCGGACGAAAGTTCTCCGCCATGCGAAGGGTGGTGAACTCGTAATGATAGAGCAGGACGACGTTCCACTCGTACTGGGTGGCGAATTGTAGCAGGAGGGTCGTGTAGATGGAGAACGCGGCCGCGACGCCGCCGCCAGTGGGGTCGCAGAGCGCACGGATGCCTGTGTAGACGGACCACGCATCCAAGAGGGGCATGATGGATGGGAAGGCCTTGAGGTAGCTGCGCGAGAGGCCCGACTCGAGCAGATCGTCGGGGGAAGTCTCGGGCGCGGCGAAGCCCCCGTTCGCGTACCACAGCACGGCGCGCCCCTGCTCCGGGGCACCCGCGCTATGGGACCGTAGCTTCGGCAAGTCCGAAGCCTCGAAAGTCCCCGCGACGATGAGGTCCAAAATGGACGACTTGACGCGGGGGTACCACATCGAAAGGGATTTGAAAGTGGGGGATGAGAAATTATCAATCTCACCGGCAGTGTTATCGGTCTGGACCGAAATTCCTCCACCACCGGTGCCCGCGCCCGCGGGCTCAGCGCGCGCGAGGATCGCGCGCATTGCGGTAAGTTCAGCCGCAGTCAGCTGGCCAGGTTCGTCGGCCATGCTGTCAAGAGAATCCTGGTGAGACCGAGGTAAGGAGGGTGAGCTGGGCGAGACGACGCGGCGAGCGAGCGGGCGAGTGAGTCGTCGGTGAAGAAAAAAGAATGATGGAGTGATGGCGTGCCTGCTCGCGCGCATTCCTCCGAGTGTAAACACATGCCATGACGGAAGGTCGAATTGAACGGAAAGAAATATAAATTGCGACAAGCGCGGTAGCTTTGTACATATACACAACTAGTTACAGAGAGGGAGAGGGTAACAAATACAATCCACTTGAGGTGTGTCAGAAATGTAAGAGCCACTCGGAATTAGAAGATGCACACCTTAAGATTCGGGAGCGACGCCGAAGCCATTGTACGAAGCGCCCTTCCAGAGGCAGTTGCGGTTGGTGCAAGTATCGCCCAAACGCCACTTTACATCTGTGTCAGTACAGGGGATCCCAACAGTAGACACCCCGTCCGCGTATTGGTTCTTGGGACCACCCCAACGAAAAATACCAACGCCCTTCAAGCCCCTGATCTCGCGCCACAGCACGGGACACGAGAGACCGCACGGTCTCTCCCAGCTCGCAGTCGAGAACGAGTTTCGGATACCGCGGCGCCCCAAAACGACAGCCTTTTTGACGGGGGTTGGAAACCATCCCTCAACGGAGCGTTTGCGCGCGACCAAGTCCTTGTAAACGACGTAGATGTCGGATACAGTCGCAAGGCAGGCACCCCATGTGTTCGTGCCTGCGACCAGGGGGGTAAGCACCGACACGTCGATGCTCTCTGTGAGCTGGATCGTGAAGCCCTGTTCAGTTTAAAGTCAGACTGAACACGGATATAGAGACAGAAACTCACGGGCATGGCGTTGTAGATGACATGGGCAACAGCCGCGTGTTTGAACTTGCTGTCCACGCCGTTCTCGCCGTCCACAGTAGGCGCGTCTCTATCAGCCGGGTGCACAGGGAAGCCAAGGGCGTCGAAGAATTCGGTCCACATGAGCATAAATCCGCGTGGCAAAAAAACGTTGAGACTTGTGGGCGACCATTTATTGTGCGGGTGGCGGTATGGCGCAGTGACAACCGACGAAATGACCGATCCCGCCATCGCGCTACGCGAAACCTCGAGGATGTCGTAAACGGGCTTGACGTTATGTTCCCCGATAAACTGCGCGATGACCAAACGCAGATTGCACGAGAAGAAAGCCTTGACGAGGTCCCGCGCGTACTGACATGTATGGGCGAGGATCATGATGGTTATTAGGTCGACATGGTATAGCAACTCCCCTACGAAGAGCTCTGGGATGAAGAAAAACTGATTGGCGACAATGGCCTGGCGTTTGCGTTGTTTCTTGCCCGCCCTGTCGTACACGTTTTGTCGTATCGCTTTGCGCTTTTTCTGCTCGTGGCCACCCATCTTGTAAAAGTATCAGCCAGTCATCACGACGAGTCAGGCGCGACGTACCTCCTGATATCACAATGACAGATTGATTTCTGCGAAGGAAATGTGTTAGTGAGCACCAAGGGGCGTAGAGGGCAGAAAAATCGCACCGTACGAGGGCGCACACCTGGGGATGTAGCTGGCGAGCGATAATAACAGCGGCGCTTTTAACTCGCGCGGGAGAGCGAGGATGGGGGCCCTCCGAAACGGGAAGATCGATGTCGGATCGTAGAGTGCATTCCAGGATTAAAGGGCGGCGAGAAGGCCCGTAGAATGCCACCAGAATGTAATGCAGGAGCAGCATTTGCCGATCCGCCATTCTTCCCGACCGATCCATCACATACCTGACGATGGCTAGTCTGAAGTGCAAGCCATCCGCGCAATTTATCGCCGATTGACTGGACTACAATGGACGAGGAACAGAAGCCACCGATCCGGGGGCATCGGCACCCTGTCCATGATAGACTTCGGAAGAGGAAAGTTCCGCTCAAAGCCACACTGGACAGAACCAATTTCAATAGATCGACCATACAACAACCGTAAATGTACATGTACCCCACTTTCTGGGCGTTCAAACAAGCAGTCGCTGGTTAATATAACTAGGTGCCTATGATCAGCGAGGGAGAATAAGCAGCAAATCTGACGTACGCGTTTACAATAGCGTCGACTAGCAGACCGTCCTCTCGGTCGACGTTGATGACAGCCTTCCTCTTCCCATGCTTCACAACCAAGATGTTGCCCCGCCATTCAACGTCCGCCCTGATTGCTCCGCAACAGTTGGGTATGTCCGAGGTGCCTGCAGCCAGAGGCGCGAAAAACAACGAGTATCCGAATTCGAGAGGAGTCGGGGATCCAGGGGGGAAATGCGTGACATGAACGCGGCCGACACTCATGTCCACCACATTTTTCGACTGGGACGAAGGTGGGACCCAAGCGTGAACAAAAAGCTCGTTGACGGATGTGAGCCGTGCAACCCCATAGTTGTAGGGAACGGCCACAACTCGGCGCTTCGCGCTCATGGTTGCGTAGAGGTAGCCATATGCAAAGCCTGGGAATGCCTGCAAACTGGTTAGTTGCTATGAAGGGAGCGAGCATATAGCTACACACTGGTTTCCTGCGACGGACATCCATGTACAGCGTGGTCACCTCTTCGTCCGTGGATGGAGTTTGCATGGTGGCAGGTCGGAAGATACGAAGGTCAGACTGATAGGAGGCAGGACGAAGCTGTAGACCCCACGTAATTGGGACCAGTCACGCGATCGAAACCGAACTTGAACTGGCTCGAATTTTACAGATAATTTCATATCCAGCCCGTAATGCGCAGACTGCTGCTGCTGCATCTACCCTAAAATGTTGTGGTACTGTTTCTTAAACTTCGGGATTCCTTAACTGGGTCGCGGCCAACTGAGCAAACAGTCGTCCTTCAAGACTGTATCTCTGCCAAAGCAAACCACATCAGTTGTGGAAAATCCTGCTGGTGGACACATACCATGCGCAGCGTACCGTCAATTTCAAAAGAGTCGACACGGGTCAATCGTGTGACCACCGTGATATCGTCGTCAACGGCTATCGAGATACTGGTCCGTCCTTGAGACCGGAATCGGTCGATGGGATGCGACATGCTGTCGAGTCGATGAGCGGTCCCGCAGGTTTGATAATGATAAGCACCGACCTTATCACGACAGAAGGAGTATTACTTTCTGCGGCTCCTTCGCCCCAGGTTACATTGCACGATGCACCCTGTAAATCGGTAGTGAGCCTGGACATCTGGGTTATTACGGCCAGCCACAGCTGCTCACGGAAGCCTCGACATCCACGTCGCAGATCTCCTGTAGATATTGACGCTGCATGCCGTCCAGTGAAATCGCGGTATCATTAGGACGTTCTGGTAGACCCAGCGTGATTAAAGTAGCGTTAGGACAATTGAGCGCCTGGAACGGATAAGAAACAGCCAACGAACGGAGAGGTACATACCTTTGGAATGCATTCCTTCACCGACCCGGAGAATACCATGGCGTGATGAAATAGGACAGGTTTGCGTCCGAAGCAGGGAGGCGTCCAATTGGAGATTACCTCCGTTCGATAACTCTAGTTATCTCCTCCGGTCAACGTAGAGCAAGTTCTTACTGGACCGAAATCGGTCAAGTAGGTGCCGAGCACGAGAGAAGGTCGAAATGTTGTGATAGTAGCCATGAAGATGAGCTGCGAGGGTTTACGATTCCCTCAGATATGCGGACAACCACCAATCGTGAGTTCATTCAAATACAAAACTCACAGCCGGAACTATCAACATCGCACGAGTACTCCTGAACACGGACAGGCGGAAGGTCCCGATCACTGAGAGCGGCTATTATAGACCCTGTCAACTCGTACCCCTGCAAGATGTCTGAGAATTTTGCCAAAGCGGCAGTGAATACACACGACAGCGGGGATATCTTGCGGCCCGTTACAAGTATCCGTCCGCCGCATTCCGACTGATAGCTCGATGTTGTCACCTATTTCAATAAACCGCTTGAGCCACGTCATATCAAACAGCGACGTCGCCCGAATTGTAGCCTGTGCCCGGTTAGAATAAACAGATCGGATGGTGAAACCACACACATAGAAGGTGTCTTCGGGCACAACTGGGATGTCCCCAAACTCGTATACAGATTGGAACCATGAGTGGCTCACGACTCCCCCCTGGAAAGCGCCCAAGAACATAAGTGATATAGTGACTAGAGTAGTAAACTCACTGCGTTGGTGGAATCACTCTCAAGAATTTTCCGCAATACCTGGAGTTGTGCGCGATATAGTGCCTTCACCGCGCACGATACACCGTCAGGGCATTTGAAGCGGACGATAATACCCCTACGCTTCTCCCGAAAACATCGGTCAAAACGGAGTGAGCCTCGGCAGACACGGTAGACATACCAGGTGCAGAAAGCAATCCACCTCCCCGAAGACAGCGGCAGAGTATTCATACAAACGTCCCCTTCGAGTTGCCGTCGGTGGCCGCTCCGTAGTACAGTCTTTGAAAGTGTATAGATCCCCGTTTTTTGTTGATCGATCCCGGGTTGGAGACAGATCTGCTGGGTATATAGCGGTGGCAAGAGCATATCGAGAATCTTCCGTTACACGCTCGAGGAGAGAAGACATGGGAAGCAAGAAAGGAAAACGCGGGGCCGACACAGCCACCTGATTGACATGTAAGCACCGACACACAACCACGCGAGGACCCTCACAGTAAACTTGAGTAAACACGGTCTCTCTCAGCTCGCCATGAGTATTCCTCTCGTTAAGCTCGCGCAACCACCGACGGATAGCCGATTCCTTCGCCCCAACCTTATGGAGGTCACAGCAGAGCCACTCGACCCCAAAATAATAAACTGGCTAAGCATTGACATCGACTTCCAGCCGAACATTGTGCCTTCCGAAGAACCTGGGAACAGTTTTACCTATAAGAACCCCACGACTGGGCTGCAAACCTACGGGTTTATCCACGGCGAGGTGTTCGCCATTGAGGTAAACACGGAGTCATTGCGAATTAGACTGCGCGAGCTTACACGCTCGCAGAGCAGGGAACTAGCGCACGGGGAACACATCGCGACGGCCACAAAGATACTCACCATTAAAGTACTCCGGAATCCCACCGCGAGGACGCGCCTTCATTTTGCACGCGACGTAGAAACTCTAGTCGACGTCATGATTGGGGAATATTCAGAGGCAAGTAAGCATTCCGCCAGGAGGTCAAGGCGGTTAACGAGCCACTATAGCGAGCTGTTATCGCACAAGAATGGGCGGCACCGGGACCCGACGGCTTGTTTGAAGACGGGAGCATAAATGTTCAGTGCACTGCGTTGACCGAGGTGCGTTCCCGCCATGTTACGCGCGCCCAGACTGACAGGTCCAGATGAAAGTCAAACCTTCAGTTGGCTCGCAGGTCTGCGTGTACGGAACGTTTCACCGCCGCGATCGATTTCAGTCGGATATTTCCACAAGGGTACGCACACAACAGCGACAATGGCTCCACATCGTTAATCCGGTCTCTAGACCTATGGAATAATCGCCCGTGGCCTGGAAGTAATACCCCCGCCCTACCTCCGCATTTTAGGGGTGACAACCAAACTCCCGGTCGATGCTATGGTCCGCGCAATGGAGGGCTTGAAAGTCTAGGGAGGTAGAAGAATAATTCCAGACAGTCGCGCGATCCCGTCTTGCACATATTTGCTTCTGTTGGTAATATAACGCTCACTGAACAGATCCTCCAATTTCCCATGATCCTTCCGCACGGTCCCGCGCGGATACGCGCTGCCGTCCGCCTCACACCCAGAAAGGCGATGCATAGGGGGGTGTACATCCCGGGCCCATCCGCGGGATCTGAGACTAGTCGCCCCTCTCCGCGGCGTATAAATCTCGGGCCCAACGAAACTGCCTTTACCAAAATGCGTCGTCTGAGCGAGCTACAATTTGGGCGCGACCTCTCCATCCACTTCCTTTATTCGGACCCTGTCAGCCGCTCGTTTCAGTATAAAGCAGACCACCAGATCATCGTGACCGGCAGAATCGCCAGACTCCATGCTAGGGAAGGGGGGCCGAATGTAAGTCCCCATAGCCGTGTGCTGGTAAATTCTAACCCAACATAGGTCATCCACACCATATTTATCAAGGATCCTGCTCGGAATATATTCGACAACCTACTATTCCGTTCGCAATGTCATGTCCTCAACAGTATCATGACGTTCGAGCAGACAGAAGCAAACGTACGCAGGTCTTTTTATGACAGAAAGAGATACTCACTGAAAGCATAACAGACGAATCGGGACCCGTTCATCGTGGTGGATAAGTGGACTTCCAATGCGCCGTACGCCCCGAGCGGCATCCGCAGCACGGACAAGGTGGACCAGGACAAGTATATCGCAATACAGCACACCTGTCTATGCAATGTGAGTTCCCCTCCTTTCTCATTCACCTACTTAAATGCTGATCGACTGTTTCGTTTCCAGACATCCATCGATGCGCTGAAGGCGGGCGACGTCGTATCGGTCCGATGCACGCTGTACAGACGGGATGGATATGAGTTCAGATGCCCGACTAAGGTGTACGGTTTACTTGCAGGGTCTATAGACACCGTCCCCACTCCTGGCTCTGCTGTATAGTAAATTAAAACAAAAACAAAAGTTGTCGTTCCGCCTGAGATAAGCTCTGGATGAGATAGGATAAGATAACCAACTGACCCTCATGATTTGCGGCGTCGGCTCGCGGACTAGTGTAAATCAGAGACTTACCAATCATATCTACTGATCTGGTTCGAACTCTGCCCCGTATACTCTGCGGATATGCTTGGACGCATCAGTGGCTTCGCCCGACTCCTCACGCTAAATTTGAAATTGTCGCTCGAGGTGAAAAGGAAGGCGGCAGTATTGAGTAAAGACTATTATTCCAATCGTCGCCCACGGCTTCACCCCAACTCCAGAGAAGGCTCCAGAGGGTCCAACGGTCACGGTGAAGAGGTAACCAGTTGAACGAGGCTGGCCAAGCCGAGTGGCGAAGGAGGGTGACAGCAATGTGTGAGGTACGCTCGCAAAAGTGAAGGTCGTTGCGGCTATGCCGTCGACGGTGAGAGACATGAGGGAGAAGAGAGGGGAGAAAGTAGGAATGGACACAGGGAATATAAGGGGACGCGGATAGGGGAGGATGAAGGTAGAGGCGGACCAGGGGCAGTGGAATGGAGAGATTTGAAATGCAGCCGAGCGGCGCGAGGTCCAATTTGAAATCTGCCGAGCGGCCCGATGGCGTATTTGATTACATGCCGGAAAAGCCGGATAAGAATTACCAAATTAGGCGATGCCGAAGGCGGAGAGAAGGCGATTTTGACGTAAATTAAAACATGCGCAAGCAACCAAATATTTGTTCGTCAAAACGCCCGCATAGTTGATCGGAGAAAATGCTGCGGCAAACCGCCATAAAAACCCACTACTAAAGATAGCGGGAATTTTTCACGGAGAAAGATGGGTTCATCGAATCCAACATCTCCACGTACATTCTTCACTTCAGTTCGCGTGCTGCGGTCGGAAATCCTTCCTTCCTGCCATCTTCATCCCTCTTCCTGGCCGTCTACGATCCACATCCTCCCCCAGAACACCCATACATTCGCGCCTCGTCTTCATCTTCTGCTGTTGTTCAGTTATACGCTCGATCACAGCAGTTGCCCACAGCGTTTACGACTTTTCGCAGATCATTCAACAATTTGCCATGGTGCCGAGCGGGTTCTACGACGCTGGAAACCGTTCATCACGTCTTTGTTGAATGCCCGTTGTTCATTCCAACGCGCACGGCGCATACTGCACAATTCGTCGATCATGTACGGAAATTATTGGATGGGCCGGGAATCACCACCATATCCGACAACACCAAGGAAATTCTTGTTAATCGTACGAACAGATTGTTTTACGATGACGTAACCTGGCCCGGGAGACGATCCAAGTACTACTTGGGTGTCATTCCGCCCTTGGAGCTCGTATTGAATACCGGCGCCAAAAACCATTCTGTCGCGTTTTCACGATTGGCGACACGAATAGCGAATACCTGGCATCCCGAGGCAATCCGACTGGCAGGAAGAATATGGGCCGAACCACAGAGGAAATGCCATCCCGAGTGGCTGAGAAGGTGGATCAAGAGCGGCGGATCGTTCGCGAGGATTCAGGACATATTACCGCGGCATTTGCGGGTACAGTTCCGAGGGAATTCAACCTCGAATTCCGCGTGAAGCAATTTATTTATTTATTTCCTTCCATACTTGATTAGTTCTTTATGTCCCGAACCGACGAGGTATTTATTACCTGAGCTTTATGTAACTTAGTCGGTCGTATCAATCGTATCTTCGTACCGAGCGCTTTGGTTTCGACGCGGTCACGTGCTATCTATGTCTCGACTGTCTGGGACTCTCCAGCCGACTTTGGAGCTCAATTGGTATTTTCAGCATTTCTGTTTCCTGCAACAAACCTATTGAATGTCCCATATAATCTTCAGATGACAAATCAAGATGTGCGTGGAATCCGCTCCCGCCTAAATCACAAAAGCCACACTTGGGCATAGGCCGTAGACCGCGAAAAAAATCCTCTGAAACATGCCTTAGACACTGT
The DNA here is from genome assembly GCA_029204335.1 of Mycena vulgaris. Lineage (NCBI taxonomy): Eukaryota > Fungi > Basidiomycota > Agaricomycetes > Agaricales > Mycenaceae > Mycena > Mycena vulgaris. The sequence goes on from JARGYA010000311.1 coordinate 98,038, forward strand.
TAGGAAAAAAATTAACGTGCCGCTGGAGGTACAGTGTGCTGACCTGACCGTTGTCAGTGACCAAGAAATCTCATTTTGCGAAGGAGTTTAATTCTTACTTTGTTCCTGAGTTTGGCCCAGACCAAATGACAGTCCTGTTTAATTCTGAAATGCTTGAGGTTTAACGGCGCTGTGGTCTCTGGCACCCACGGAGCCCTTAGTGAATCGGCTGGGGAGGTATTTAATATATAGTAATATATGATATGGATGCGTGTGGCCAAGTGGTTGCAATGCTCGGACATGCCTTGAATCAGCGAGGTCGATGGGGAATGGGGCAAAGATACCTGTGGTCGAAGCTCTGAGGAGGCAATGCAGAATAGTCAGAAAAAAGAGCGAGGTCAATGTGAGGGAATGACTCGGGTCTGCCGTTCCCGCTTGCATTTGAAGTTGTGTGGATAAGACTACAGATTGGAGTTCACTGTCTCTTCGGTCCTTTGAAGAGCCCTACCAGGACGGACCAGCATCAAAACTTTGCTCTATTTGACTGCAGGTCACCCGAGTTTGTAGTTGAAAGCCTTTCACTCTGATCGGATTTGTTTCAATTCTATATCGCGACCAATTCAAAGCGAAAAGAGTTGGTTGGCTTAGTGATTTGGCAGATATAAAGATACCCAATGCCTCCAAAAGCTGCAACAGACCCTTAGGCGCAACAGAGACACCACGGAAACAGTGGGAAAACACCGGAAAACCCAGAAACACGACTCAAGGTATCTAGCCGAGGAGTTACCCAAAGCCATCAGCGGCACCCGGCCGGCAGTCTATATATATATATGTTTTCGTTTTCGTTTCTTGTATATACTCGAGTCTGCGTGCGGTGCGATGAAATTGAGGGCAGAAGTGGGTCGGTTATCAGGCTTGGAGGATCAATTTGCGGAGATCGAAGGACTCTGGAGCACGAATGATGAATTGCGGAGAGTGGCGGAGAGCCAGGCTCGACACCAGAGAATGTATGAAGCTCAAGGAGGATAAGTCAGGGCGCGTCCAGGCACCGTGAAGCGCGCCTGGGGAGTACTGGTGGGTTGGCGTGAAATGAGAGGCAAGAGTGTGCAGCACAATATTGGGCGCCGGGAGTCGCGCGCTACAGATAAGATGGTCCACGTGTCACTGGATCGGGAGCCGACGTTCCGGCGACGGCGTCATCAACTCTGTCGTAGTCGCGCTAGCCGCGACGCTCACCTTCCCGCCCCCCGTTGCTCTCTGCGCGCAGTCATCCCGACCCCACGCTACGTTCCCTTTCGTTCTCAAGCTCATGTCTAACCGTCTGCCTACCTCTGACCCGCCACGCCGTAAACTCGTCCCCACCTGACCCCAAATCCTCGACTCCCAGGGCGCATCTCAGAACGTAGCATGGAAAGTAGGATGATCTTTTATTGTGCATCGCAATACCCTATTCCCTGCTCGCGTGTACTGATTCCCATCTTATTTCCCAGGTGCCCGCCGCCGCCGTTGCGTCCGTCCCCCGCTTTCCCTCAGCTACCTCGAGTTTCTTTCTCCCTGCTGCCCGCATCCCCATCCCCTCGCACTCTACTCGACATCTAAAACAGATTTGGTCGAAATGTGTAAGCTCGCCTGCTTGTCTTGATTTTGCAACCAACTACATCCACCCGTGCGCTAGCGCAGACATGTTGCCCGATGCACCTCCATGTCATAAACGTGTGGCCTCGTTCGACACATTTTCGAGGCGCATATATGCATCGCATTCCGTGTAACGATTCGTCTTTGTTTTCCCCTCCCATTCACATTCATAGGATTATCGGATTCTTGGGTAGGAGCGACGTCACTCTCCACCGCGGCGCTAAGCAACTTTCCTATCTATGCTCATTCAGGTCCCATCCCCGATCCTCATGAGCCTCCTGTCCAACTTTGGCAGCTGGCACGACCTCACTGCGAGTGCGCCCAGCGATTTTGACACCCCGCGGCTCCATCTTTCAGGCACGTAGACCTTGGGCTTTTACTCCTTTATGCCAACTCCAATGCTCATTCCCGGCCAAATTTGCAGATCCCAACTACCGGCTCTTAGTTTTCAATTCGACTTGAGGTCTGCAGCTCATATTCGCACCTGCGGCAAGAAGTTTTGGTTGAGCGGTATCCCATGAAACGATTCCCTCCTGCGCCTTATCTCGTCTGTCTTCTCTCTGTTCCATATGACAGCTCAGACCGTCTATCGATTCAATTCAATACTTGAATCAACTGCACGATGAACTTTGGATCGATGCCCACATTCACAAATCCGTCACAACCCTCCGTCCTCACTGTCTCTAACCCGTCAGTAAATTCTTGTTATGTGAAGCGGATGACTGAAATGAATGCTCCCAGGTCTACTGCTTGCCCACTTCAGCTGTGCTGACTGCGCTGTTGCGTCCATTGTGTATCTACGGTCAGTGGACGCACCCCTCATTCTGCGCCGAGGCTCCCTAATCGCCCCAGCTAAATCAACCGGTGCGTCTCTTTTCTGCCCAACCCACATGCATCGTCGCGCCGCAAATACTTTCAGGCAGTGCATTCTCGTCGCTGGGTGTGATTCTGTTCGATTGTGCTTGTATCGCACTACATGCACGCTTGACCGTGGCGGCGAAAAAGTAACCGTTCTTAAAGCTATTAATTGATTCTGCCCTCCTAATTAAAGGTTGCTTGCACTTCGTGACATGAGGGAGCACAGTGTGCCCGAACCTCGGATAAAATCTGCATCCTCCCTTGCATCCGCAAAGATCTTCTTTACATCTTGCGACCTGTGGAAATTGGATGGAGGGAAGATGAAGGTCGAAATCAAAGGAGAGGTCCACCACGGTCTAGACCCGGCGACCCCCGGATTACCGAAGGGGAAACCCCGGGTTTTCGTTCTCCTCGATTCTCCTCGACGGTCTGGCAAGAACACTGCATAGAAAGTGTGATCCCATCAGACCGCCTCCTGCCTCTCAACGTCTTCGTCTGCCCGCGCAGTCTTCGTTTTCTGGCTCAAATACGGTACTCCGCTACTTGCCGATTCCCGGAGCAATACCCGCCGATACACCGCTAGCATGAAGATCGCCGCTGCTCCAGCTACTACACCTACGCGCCAGCCCGCACCACCACCCGGCATGGCCTCCTCGGCGGCCAGGACACCAACGCGGGACGTCCCTGTACCCAGTTCGATGCGGAGTGATGCTGCTTGAAGCGGATGGACGCAGTGGGCTAGCTAGGCTGCGATTCCTTCAATCAGTGCATTTGGTCCCCGTTCTCGTCCTTTACATCTCTTATACCTGCACGCAGACTACGAATCCATTCCCGCGCGCGCACCCAGCATCAAGGACGCAATTTTTGGACGCACTCGACGCGAGCTTGCTGGGTGCGTACATCTACTAACCCACGTCCCGTAGCGCCTTCCTTTTACCTTGCCCGCGCACCCGCGCCCGTCTCTCCCTTGCCTCACGCGCCTCCCTCCTGCGCCCCTTTATCCCTAACCACTCCCTCCCTCGCTGCTCGTATGTCAATTCCACCCGAGCCCGCCTCTTCGCGCGCCTCCCTCCGTCCTGGCTCTCCGCCCCCGCCTCTCCCCTTCTCCTCCGCACCCTTACCCTTTCGTCGTTACGGACCTCCGCCCGCTGCCTCGTCCCGTCCCACTGCCTCGCTCTGTTGCCCGTCCTACCTCCGCCTCTCTGTCCATACCCCTCTTTTCTCAGTCCCCGCCCCCTCCCTCCGTCCTCCGTCCTTATCCCTTCCTCGCGCCAATCCCTCCCCATCCTTTCTTCTTATCGTCGTTATGGCTAAACTCTGATTCAAACAGATGCCGTTCTACGTCCCCCGCCTGCGGAGGATGAATCGACGCGCGGCACGGGCGCCATGGGAAGCAGGCCAAGGCTGCGCGTCGGTGGTGAATGCTGCGCGTTGGAGGCGAGGGCTACCACCCGGTACGTTCTCCAACTTCCATCTGCCCGCGCGCGCTGACCTCGCTGCTTCTTGCTGCAGACCTCACCCTCGGCGCCGCACGGCGGCGGGTGGGGCTCGATCTCTTGGTTGAAGACTCTGTGCTAACTGTATCGAAGGCATGTCGTCCGCTTGCATGCGAGCACGCCAGTGCTGATACGCTCTCCCCTTCTGCAGCCCTCGACGCTGACGCCCGGCGGTGGGGCTCGAAGACATGTGCGATATGTCTTGTGAGAGCTTAGACAAATACCTGCCGGTTTAATTAAATGCGTACAGGGCTCGAAAGTCCACACCAACGGTGTCGCGGATGATGGGCGGGGTTGGGCACGCGTGGCAGCACGAAGAGACGTGGAAGTGGAATCTATCCCGAGCATCGCTGTCGCGTTCTTCGGCGCGAAGTGCCACAGAGTACTACTCGAACAGATCTAGAGACCGATGCGGGCAGCTTGATTCTGAGCAGATACAAATTGATTAGCCCGTACTACAAGGATAAATGTACTTGGAAGGGCCTAGCGCGAGCTATGGCTAGCTTGGATAATGGACGTGGAGCGGAGGAAAGGAATGGTGTGGCTTGACTGTCGCACGTGAATACAAAGGGCGATCACATCAGTGGCTGTTCTCCCTTTCTTCCCTCGACCATATCGTCGTACTTGCCTGCCCCACTCTGTCTGGAAGGTAACTTAGTACGTAGGTGAGAGACAAAGTCAGTCAACAGGCCGCCGACCGGCCTTATCGGATGTTTAGTAGCGTGAGAATCCCACCCTCATTAAAAATCGCATTGCCACCCACGCGACTGAGCGCCTCCCTCATTCATTGGAAACACTGTATTGGAATGACTAGTACTGTATTGTGGCTATAATTTACTACTAGTACTAGGAGGATTCGACCGGCTTAACCGGCTTTAAGCCAATTTGCGTTAGAACATGTTTGGCTTGACCTGACCTGAGCAGGTGACAGGTATTTTTGGTGTGCTGATATCATCGACCCAGTGTGATAAACATTTAACCTCTTTCAGTTGATCCAGATGACCAGGGATACAGTGCGCACAGCACGGCTCCAATGATTTGTGCATTTAGCATATAATGGTGATCAACTTGTCTTGCCTTGGCGGCATCGCAATGGAATATGAATGGCGCGTTTCAGCAAGCTATACCACCAGCCTATCGCCTAAACCGTTACCTGCTTGTATACTCGGTGGCCCACGCTTCAAGTTCATGATCAAATGCCGCATCTCGGCGGAGGTTTAGCCTGACATCTAGGCAAGGAGAGGGCACATGTAGCACATCCGATAATTTTCGACTGGTGTACCTGGATTGCGGATGTTCCCGCATCGCGCCCAGCCCAATTACGACAGCGTGGCTATAGTTTGGCCAAAGTGTGGCGATGATTGGGTACTTCGCTCCAATGACTCCACCGCAGGAGCAGACATTCCGCGAGACGTTTCTAAAGTGTGCTCATCGCGCGAAGGCTCTGTGCATTTATCGCGGCGGCAACCTCTTCCTGCCCGTGGTCGACCGCAGGTACCAGTATGTTTCAGGCAGTTACGCCATTCCTGCGGGGTATATATTCGCATCCGCCGTGGATATCGTTTACCCTTCCTCCCATGATGCAGATCCCCATCGTGAGTGCAAGTCTTGCGGCTGTTGCGTCGGAACTTCTCCTCTACGGAATATATCTGGCTCTGTCATTCCTCTACACTCTGTTGATCTTCAAACGGCAACACGATTTCACTGGTGGATCCAAGGCCCCGCGAGTTGTGTCGCCCGTATTTATTGGGATGTCAGCTCTGTGGGTGGCGGTTACTGGCGTAAGGTTTTAGTACCACCGTCGACTGTGTACATGTTAACTCCGCTGCAGCACTGCCTTGTCAACGTTATCCGCCTATTCCTCGCGGTCCGGCCCACGGGAGCAAATGCCGACCTGTTCTATTCAGACTTTTCCCACATAACCGAGCTCGTCAAGTACGGCTTCTTCGTAGCCACCGTATGCATCGGCGATGCTTTGCTGGTTCGTCCATTCTGATCGGATGTGAACCAAGCTGATGACATAGGATTCTAGATTCACAGAGTCTGGGCGGTTTGGGGATTCAATGCCCACATAATTATTCCGCCCATATTGACACTGCTGGGTTTTGTCGGTGAGTCCGTTGCGATAGTTCCACCGCAAGCGCCCATTCGCAACTCTCTGCTAGCATTCGGCGGCGGCTTGATATATCAACTTTCACAATTCACGTCGAAGGACAACTTGTTCACTGGTCGGTTCCATATGTGGGGCACTGGGCTGTGTGTTTTCACTCAGTGGTAAGTAAGCACAACAAACTATCTGCAGCGATTAGCTTGAACATTCCGATCATCCAGTACGAACTTTTATACTACTGGTTCGTTAGGGCGCCTCGCCTTCGGCTCACGTTCCTGATGTGCAATTCAGGATTCATCTGGTACAAATTATGGTCGACCAGTCGAGTTGTTGAACCACTTGGAGGAAGCAGTCTTGTGGTATGTATCATTAGGTGCCAATCTTGCCCGCTTACACTGAATCTTTTACAGAAGATAATGCGGGCTTTTCTTGACAGTGCGGGCCTCTTTGCGTTCGTGATGTTTTTCCTTCGCGTCAAAGTATTAACTTTGTATCAAGTGCCTGGGGACTGTTCCACTTAATAAGCTATCAACTCCGCTCTAACATCCAAATTGTCGCCATCGATGGCCTACCAGCCATCGTCGGACTCACAAATATCTTGATTCTCATTCGCCTACGTTTGGACTTCGCTGGACATTCGACGCCACTCTGTGGCACCGCCGACACCCACACGATCAGATTTTCTCCGGACCTGGAGTTGGGTCAGAGTGCGTCGGAAGCAGAGCCTGAATCGCTGAAGGTATTTTCAATCGGTCCTTCAGCCTGATCTCAAAGAGATCCGCGTATCCCGTTGCTTTCAGGGAGCCCCCCGTGAAACCTGCTCTCCCTGGTTTGCGTTGTCCTTTTAGCTTATACCAAGGATGTAATATTGTATTGTTCCCAGGAAAGGGAGGATAATCCCAGAGACGAAGCAGAAATCCAGCATTGTCTTCCTTTATGCAATGTCATCGGAAATACCTGCTCAGCGTCCTCGAACCGAATGCATGATTATGAAGATTTCAAATCGAATGAGATGCAGTAAAGTAATATACTCATCGGACGTGTGGACAAAGTTGTACCTGGTACATCTTCATTTCTTTACTGATCGCCCTGAGATCCTTCTGACGGAGTTTGTTTATTCATTTTCCCGCGTATATCAATGGCATGTATATTTGGGAACCTTTGTTCGCTTATCCGGGAATCTAGGTGAATGAATGTAGGAATCCTCTGCCGGCATGGTTAAGAGGCAAGGAGAGAAATAATAATAATAATAACAGTCCCTCGCCGAGTGACTGTCTATATTGCCCAGCCCCGAATCTAACAGGGATCCCACTGGAATTCATATAGATAGTGAACAGATTATTTGTCGTGGGTGCGCCATTCGCTGCGGGGCCTTCTGAAAGATATTTAGGATTGCGTGAGGTGCGAGCGGATTGAGGGCAGTTATCGCGAGCTGGGCTGCGGCATCTTCTAGAGGGACTAGATTGAGGAGATTTAAGGAGGCCTAATTGAAGCTAGGGATTTGAGCGACCCATTTTTTCTCGGAGTACACGAGCATTGTTGAGGCAGGGGGAAGATGAGAGAGAAAACATGCCACACAAACACCGCCCTATGGCCCGGTCCTGAATCGAACGGGAATCCCACTCAAGGTACGAAAAACCCGTCACTCATTGTGGGCGCGGACCATCCGCTACCGGGCCTTCTCAAGGCTATCTGAGTACCGGGAAAGGCGCGACAGAAGTGAAGGTAGATGTGGGTTGGTTTCGGTTCTAGCTTTGCCTGGAGGACGAAGTTGAGGTGCTCGATGCAGTAGTAGGAAATAAAATATCAAAGCCAGCGAAATATGACCTAGTCCCAGATCGAACGGGGATTCCACTGCATAGCAACTAATCCAAGGAGTTCGTCGTGGGTGCGGACTATCGGCTGCTGTGGGAGAAGACTGCGATTCGGAAGCCGGTGGGCGTGTAGAACGGACCAAAAGGAAACGAGCACAGAGTCGCCTGGTCCCGAATCGAACAGGGATCCTACTGAGTACCAGTTGGACAAGTGGGGATGTCTAGTGGGTGCGGATCATCCGCTGCCAGGCCTTCAGAAAGGTATTTGAGTCCTGGGTGAGGTATGATTGAATTGAAGGTATGTACCAGCGACGTCGTTGGGTTAACGTGTCTCTACGAAGTTGAGGAGATTGGAGGAGCAGAAGGCTGGGACTAGAATTCTGAGCAGCGGCAGCCGGAGTAATTTGAGGACGATACGCAGCTCGATGCGGGATAGTGGGAAATCACAAAAACCTTTCAAACCCAAGTGATGGCCTAGTCCCGAATCGAATGGGCATCCCGCCGAAACCAGGAGGAATCCTATTTGTCGTGGGCGCGGACCATCCGCTACCAGGCCTTCTGAGAGGTATTCGAGGACTTTGTGAGGTCTGCTTGAATTGACGGCACCTATCCCAACATGGGTCGGATTATACCCTCGTCTCTCGGAGGACGAGGATGAGGAGAATGAATTTGAAGGGAGAGGGCGGCAATTGCGCCTGAGTATTCCGGGAAAATACGTGAACCTACCTCAAATAGATGCGGAATAGGTACAAGGGAAGGTGACGTGAAAAGAAAAAGAAACGACTCCCTAGTGCGCAGTGGCCTAGTCCCGAATCGAACGGGGATCCCCCTGCATAATAAATGGATAGTGATTGGGTGGGTGCGGACCATCCGCTACCAGGCCTGAGCTGAGCTGAGGTACTGGTAGACCTGGGGAGGTAGATAGAATTTGGGTATACGAACCCCTCTCTCCGGCTAGGGCTGCACCACCCCCGAGGTCGTGTGCTGCATTTGAAGATGGAGAAATCGAGGGGTTGTGTTTCGGATCCGCACATAGGGCTCTTCGAAGAAGAGGGAATTAGACGCAGGGCAGATTAGACTCTGCCGCGGTAGCAGGAAAGGGATCGCAGAGAGCGCCAGAGGATGCAAGAAGCGCAACTTGAAGGAAGAAAAAGACAGGGCTGGGGGCAACAAGAGCGGGAAGCGCGCGCGGATGTGGTGTGAATTGACAAGGTTGGAGAGCTCGGTACGGGGCGTGCGAGCCGCGAGGATCGAGGTGAAGATGCTGCGAAGATGTGATGACGGCGACTCAGAGTGGCCTAAAGGGGCAACACGTGATGGGCCATCAAGGCGCCTCCTTGCTCTCTTCCTCTCAACGACTTCGTTTTCTTGGGCTGGCATATATTGCGTACTGCACTACGTATGCTCGCAGATGCACGGAGACAAACCCTGGCGACTAGCTGCTAGCATGAAGATTGCGGCAGCTACAACTAAAGCGCCACCTACGCACGATGCACCACTCATCTGCGGATGAGAAAGTGCTCCGGTCGAGATCCACGGGTGGCTCCTCTTAGCCTTCTGTCCTTGGACTTTGCATTGAGTCTCTTATACCTCAACGCAGACTATGACTCGTCTACTGGGGCACATCGGAAGCGCGCTAAGCGCAAGCTTTATTAGGTGTGTTGCCCAACCCCGCTTCCCATTCCCGTCCTTGCCACCCCACCTTCCTTTCACGTTGTCCGCCCTCTTCTCGTTTCTCGTCCGCGCGCGCCCTCTCCATCTCCCCATAGCCCACTCAGTCCACGCGGACGCACCGTAATTCCAGTTTCATTCCATCTCGAGTCCCCGCGCATCACGCGCCTCCCTCCGTCCCAGCTCTCTGGACGTACCATGCTCGTGCTCGCTCCTCCGCCTCCGCCTCCCTGCTCCTCCTGGCTTACCGCCCCATCCCGTCGCCGTCTCATTATCCACGCGCCCCCCCCCCCCCCCCCCCCCCCCTCACTCTCACATCCCATCCTGTCCTCCGTCCATATCTCCTCCCCACTTCTTCCTCCGCGTCATACCCTCCATTTCGCGATGACTGACGCTCGCGCTCACACAGACTCCACCTCCACCTGCCTTCCTTGCCCGGCGACCGACAAGCGTGGAATATGCGCCGAAGGGAAAGGCAAGGGGAACACGGGAGGGGAACGCATGGAGTGGACATGGGCCGATGCGTTATTACCCATCTGCATCTGCGAGCGAGCTGACATTTTCCTTTCTGTCTGCAGCCCTCGACCCCGCCGACGCGGTGCTGGACCTCGAGACTCGAGGCAGGTGGGGGGACGGATGAGACTGCGATGTGCTGCGACATGGGCTGCGAGGGCTGCGACCTCGTGCGTTATCCCCTTCATCTATATGATCTCCACGCGAGCGCTGACTATTTGCTTTCCTTCTCTTGTTGCAGCACTCGGCCCCGACAGCGCGCGCTGTGATTCGGTGAGGGCAGATTATGGTACAGGACGTTGGAATAGGGGTGGTGCTCGATTTCGGTACTGCTCGCGCGCTCACTCCGCCCTCTCCCGCCTCTCCGCGCCCATCCTCCTTGGCTTCTACGATACTCGCATCCCCTCCGTTCTTCCGCCTCCGCCTCCCCGCTCCCGCCCATACGATTTCTGTCTCCCTCCCGTCTCCTCCCTCCGTCCCTCTCTCTCATCACCCAGTGCTCGCACCCTCCTCCTCCGGCGCCGTTCCCTCCTCGGCCCCTTCGTTCTCTCATCCCATCCCATCCCATCCCATCCTCCGTCCTCATCCTGTCCTCCTCTCCATCTCTACTCTTCGTTGTCGCTAACCATCGCTTCACACCCAGACTCCGCCCTACGTTGTGATTCGGCGATTCGGCGATTGGACGACAGGCGCACGCAGGCTCTTTCGCTGCGAGGGTACTTCGTCCGCGTGCCCACCTCTACACGCAATACCCGGGCTTGGGTCCGGCTTCAGGCGGTTTGGGATTTCTCAAGCCCGAGCCCGAGCCCGCAGACAGGGCTTCAAGCCCGAGGCCTGGGCCTGGGCCCGTGCTTGACAAGGCGGAAACCGTTCAAACGGCTGTACAGTAGTCCATAACAAATATAATTACACAGGTACAGTAGCAGGTAGCTCATAATTATTGGGATCCTCATCCAGGAATATATCCCAACTTCCGCTCTTCTCTGGATGCGTACTCCCCTCTGGCTCAAACCCTGGCTCATCATCATCATCCACCAACGCCTCCGAGACGCGGAACAGCAAATCACGGCGAATCAAGCACTTCAGAAACTGAAGTGCCTCGACTACTGTACTATTTCGACCGTAGAGGGCGCGTTCGGAAGCCACCGAAGACGACATAATTGCCAGATAATCGCATGCTGGGGATCCCCACACAGGATACCGATGGTAATTGCGCTACAAGGGAGGTTAACTGAAAATGTTTAAGGGCGCATGTATGGGTTAAGTCACTTAACCCCCACCACTCGATTGTGGTCATTCCTTCCGGAACTGCTTCACGTGCCGCCAAAGGAGCCGCTACGCAAATCGGACCGCTGCAAGCCCGGGCTTAACAAGCCAGCTCGGGCTTGAGATATCTGAAACCCGAGCCCTGGGCCCACTTAAGTCCTACGTCGGGCCCCGGGCTGGCTCGGCTCGGGCTTCGGCGGGCTCGGCTTGGCGAGCCTCGGGCTTGAAGCCGGGCCCTGACTAATCAGGCTCCACACAAATATCAATTCATCAGCGTTCAGCGCTTGCTGGAATGCATCAGCGAGGTGTCGCCAGACCAGAGCGAGGTGCCCGGGCATTTTGCCCGTGATTGGCATCATAGCTGTCGGGATTCACAGCCTTTGAACCGTTAGGGGATGGAAAAATGCGCCAAACATGCGCGAAACGCGAGCATGCCTGGATCACAAAGGCAGATCACATGAGGACGAACGGTCGAAGGAGGAGACTGACTAACTTCATGAACAGATATAAATACGAGACAAGGTCAACCATTTCCACCATTCTCCGATGCTTCCTCAAGATTCTTTCAAGTTCCTTCTTTTCGCCCTCTCTCTGCTTCCCAGTACGCTGGGAAACAGTGGGCCAATTGTCAGCACATCCTCTGGCTCCTATATTGGAGTCCTCGACGCTCAGAACAACGTCGATGTATTCAAAGGCATCCGGTTTGTATCCCCACCGAAGCGGTTCACGCCCGCTGCACCCATCGCAACGGCGCCCAAGGGTTTACAGTCCGCTGTTGCGTTTGGCGCGGACTGTCCACAGCCTCCGCTCCTAGAGACCGGCGGTGTCGCACTTGGCCCCCCGCTCCAAGCGGCGAACCAAAGCGAGGACTGTCTTTTTCTCAATGTCAGTATCATTCGAGTCTTGGAGTGCTCCTTTGCTTAGTGTCGTTATTGCAGATCTGGCGGCCTGCATCGACCTCGATTAAGAAGAAACTACCCATTCAGGTTTACCTTCATGTCTGTATCAGTTCACTATTGGCATTCGCTTCCTTCTTATCATTTTATCAGGGCGGTGCGTACTACGAGGGGTCTGGCTCCGAATGGGACGGCACCGGTTTGGTCCATCGTAGTATTGCGACACATAAGCCAATCATCTTCATAACATTCAATTATCGCCTGGGAGTTCTTGGATTCGTGAGCACCCGGTTTCAGCTCCTCAGACAGTAACCCTTAGACATATTATGCAGATTGGCAGCGCCCAAGCTCCAAATTCAGCTTTGAACGTTGGACTCCAGGATCAACGTGACGCCCTTAGATGGATTCAAGATAATGCCGCCAATTTTGGAGGCGATGCTTCGCGGGTCACCATCTCGGGTGAATCTGCCGGTATGTTCGTTCATGATCCTCCTCTTTACAAATTCTCACCTATTTTGATGTACAGGCGCAAGTGGTGTTCACATGCATTACCTCTTCCCCGACTACAGGAAGACATTCCGTGCTGGGATATCCAGCTCCGGTACTTCGCAAGTCCTCCCCACTGTACCGTGCGAGTGGCATGATCGCCCAGGCGGTGGCTACACCATTTTGAGTAACATTACAGGCTGTGGTTCCGGTACAGCATCGTTCAGGTGTTTACAGGATCTTCCGTTCGATGTACGTTGAGCGAAGAATTTGCATCTGGGCAGCACTCCTGAATTTAACTTTGTAGACATTCTGGCCATTAGCATTGTCCACCTACCAGCCTCCCGTTGGCAATCAACCGCCATGGTCGATGACTTGCAAAGGCCCTCAGGGCTCCTTCATCGACGAATACCCCGCCAAGAAGGCCCTTGACGGCGACTTCCTGAATTTGCCTATCATCACTGGCACGAATCTTAATGAAGGCAACCTGTGAGCTCCTCGATTCATTTTTCTCCAACCTCGCTCATTGACTCTTCAAGTCTGATTGGCGCGTCATTACTTGATATTTCCCCCCAGCCGTTCATCGAAGAGGAAAATTCCATCTTGAGCGGCTTCATTGCCGGACAATCAATTAGGAATGTGTCTCAGGATACTATCACCCAACTCCTCGGTCTGTATGCCCACACAGAGAGAGTATCGAATAGTACCCTCTATGACCGTGCTGCTGAGTTCTTCAACGATAATGAGTTCCTGGCTCCTCAGCGCCAATTCCTCAAGGTTGCATCGGCCAAGCAGCGGAACCAGGACGTGTGGGCATATTCCTTCCAGCAACGAATTCCCGGCTTCCCGGCCTTCCTCGGAGGCAAGTTCTTGTCCCAGCTTAACTCCTCACTTCCCACTGGTGTTCATTCCTTTTTCTTTGACAAATAGTATTCCATTCCAACGACCTCTACTACCTGGATATAGGGTCCAACCCGGTACCCGCTCAGAAACTCGTGACGCAGATGCAAGACTTCTACATCTCCTTTGTCAACGATCTCAATCCAGGAACCTTCTGGCCCAAGTATACCGAGGAGTCGAAAATCGTGATGCGGCTTCTTGATGGGAAGGTTGGGCCCATTGTTGACACGCTCAGGCGAAATCAAACGGACTTCCTCAGCAGTTTGAGGTCATGGAGGAATTCGGACGATTTGGTTTATAGGAAGCTATTCGTCTTGACAGCAACAACAGTGCATGTCTTCTCTATCTCTTTCCTGCCTTACTTCGTAACAATTAGTAGTTTCCCCACAATTTTATTTTCTTGAAGCCTTTGCGATCGAAGCTTGCGCCCACTCTAGAGCTTTCGTAGGTATAGCAGCATCTGGTACTTTTGTTCAACTTTTGTTACGACACGTCTGCCATCAAAGTCCGTGCGCATCACCTGCGTTTGACAGAGAAATCGACTATGACCCGAAACGGTCTTTAGCATTCAAGACCTCTGTGACCACCTTGCCAGCCATATGGCGAGCCACCAGGACCAGACATCTCACTGCGATCTGAAATCCGCCGCCCTCGTCTGCCAGACTTGTATTTCCGCCCAAGCTCAGCTATTTCGCCACGTCATCGTCACCCCCTTGCAATCCCTTCCCCAGTGCAGTGCGGCGGCTGTCGTCCTCCGCAGAGCCGCGCTGTCGTTTTAATGCCATCTCCTGTCTATCTGTGCTTATTTTGCGCTTTATTCCTCTAATTTCAATGTCGCTACGTGAATACTCGCTCCCCCGCAGACAAGCTGCAATGTGGCGTCGACGCCATTGTGCTCCACTTCGCAGATTTCTTTCCCGCGCGGATGTACCCTGGCGGTATTCATTCTTCGGCTGGACGTTCCGTAGAATGGGAGTCACTTATGAAACTGGCGGTCGTGTGAATTTCTTCCCTATATTACTGGTCCCTGAATGGCATATAAATCCACCATCATCTCCATACCAGGCCGCGCACATCATCCATATCGCGGCTCTGGTCTCTCCCCACACCTCACCGCCGAGTCGGCCAACAACTGTACTCGGCGACCGTCGTGGAAGACCTCAGCTGCAGCGTTGCCGCCCTGCTCGACGTGCGTGGTCGTTTTAGATCTCTCCTCTATGGCGCCTTCCCATCCCACCCCAGATTATTCACCGTGCAGCCACATACAGTAAATCAACGGTTTAATTCAGGTCCATGGTATGAGGTTAATAAACGATCAAACCACCAACCTCAGTCCGTTGTGAAGTACACATCAGTAGATCATTGAAACCTTCATCTAAATATCTGTCCCCAGGACAAGGTCGTCTTAGAAGATTTCCTCCGCGTTGTTCGTTCTCTCTTCAGCTCGATACCTGAGTCGCTAGAAAGGATACTCCATGTCGCGATCTACAAAATGTCTGTGAGTCCCATACCATCCAAAGAGTATATTCTGACCTTGGGAAGCTTGCTTATAGGGATGCCCTCCCCCAATAGTGGAACTGCTTATTTCTGAGGTATGATGGCGACAGGATCTGACCAACTTGTGTGATGTTGGTACACGATCATCTGTTCGACTTCCAAAACTCACCTTCAACATCATGCGTCTTGTAGGCGCGCAAGGTCAAGTCAAAGCTGGCGGACAGTGTCTCCGCATAACTATGTATGGTTCAACCCAGACGTGTTCAGTGAGTATGCGGAACATCTGGCACATTTTCACGCACTGAATCGGATCATCCATTATAACGAATGACTGGAACTCCACCCATCCTGCCGATTGGGACCGGACCAGGTGATCGTGCTCCTCCGTATCCTCCACGTTCCCATCCACCGCGGCTTCGGGATCATTTCCCGCACAGTTGTATGTCCCTACGCAGTGCCGTTTGAACCAAAGGCAGCACAGACATGCACAGAAACATGCTCACCTATGACCACACGCAATGGAACCTCACTATCATTTCTTGCGGTTATTCGGGTGTATTTCCGGATGATGAATTCCAACGCATTGGCCCACGCGGATCCCTTCAACGGAATGATTCGGCCAGGCTGCAAAGGACAAAGAATGGCGTTAAAGAAGGTAGGGCAAGTTGAAATATCTTATTGCACCTTCGCGTGTCCAATCGCTAAAGGTCGGTCACAAAAAGAAACACCATTGATCTCATCCCTGCCAGCTTTAATATTTGCAGTGCCGAACCCCCGACTGTACGAATGAGTCGGGTGATATGCACTCTGGACCCGCCAAACTTACTCATAATTGAATTTTGCATTAAACTCCGACGATCCATCATCAATGTTGAATCTCTGCCAGTTCATTAGAATGGCTACTGTGGGATAAAAGAGGTGCCCACCTGCCAAACTACTTGCTGATATGTGTGGTCATCTTCAATGTCTACCGGCGCGAGGGTGAGCGTTATCTGTAGAATGAAATTGAGTCCCCGCGCAGCACAGACACAATCCGAAGTGTCCATCACACCTGATGCGATTTTATTTTTTCTTTCTTAGGCCTCGGCAAGTACGGCGGGAACACGAAGATGAACTCGCGGGACTTTTTTGCGTTAGCTCCAGGTTTGAGGCCTGATGGAGATGAAATTTCTGTATTTCCAGGAATAAAGGAAGCATTTTGTTACCTTCTTTGCTGAATGACTTGGCTGGCCCAAGTTTCCGAGCGCGGTGATAGCCAGGAGGCCTATGATTGCAGCAATTGTGGAGCCTATGATCGGCCCCGTGTTTGCATGCGGGCCACGGATATCATCACTGTCAGTCGTCGCAACAGTGGTGGCGAGCGGAAAATCGCTGTTTGGGGTGGCGCTAGTGGGCAAGACAGTTTTGACATTGGCGGTAGTTGACGACGGGACAGAGTCGTCACTAGTGGACTTTGTGGGCTGCACTGCGGCGGATGCAGTTGAGACAGAACTTCGAGTGTGGGCTTTGTGTGCGGGGCAGCGCTGCTTTTCGCGGCGACTGTACGTGGGGCAGAGCTGGAGTCGGTAGTGGTTGTCGGCGGGACAAAGCTGTCGTTAGTAGAGCTTGCTACTTGCACAGCAGCGGGCGAGATAGAACTAGTAGCTGCTGTGGTCGGGAAGGTACTACTTGTCGTGCTATCGATGGTGGTTGATAGGGGGACCAAGCTATCGTTGGTAGGGCTTCCAACTTGCATAGCGGCGGGAGAGACAGAACTACCAGCTGATGTGGTCGGGAAGGTACCAGTTGTGAAGATAGACGTGAGCTGTACGAGGCTGCTATCCGTGCTGGTTGATGGCGGGACAAGGCGTTCATTAGTGTCGCTATCAGCTGGTGCGATCGGGAAGGTAGTAGTTGTGGCGATAGACGTGAGTGGTACGAGGCTGATACTAGTGGTGGTTGAGAGCGGGACGCTCCCAGGGGTAGACGTGGGTGGTATCCGGCTCACATCGGAGGTGATTGGTGGTGGGCCAGAGCCGTCGGCAGCAGAATTTTTAGGCCGCAAAGCGCTGCTTGCTTGCGGAGCCGAGCTGGCAGCAGGGGTGCTTGTGGGCAGGGAAGCGCTACTGCTGCTGCCGGTGGTGATAATACTACCATCGATGTCAGTTGACGTGACAGGCAGCACTGGGTCGTCGTCCGTGATACTGTTTATCCTGCGTCAGGATCTAAATGCTCAAGACCAGCAGAAACTCACATAAACCCGTTGACCGATAGTCCTGGAGTTTGAATATTGCCAGGATCATCCGGAAGTAGCGCTATTGTGAGGTTGTGTTGCGCGTTTGTGAGACCCGTTCGCTTGAACTGGACGACGTTGCACTTCCACGGCATGTCTACAGGTATGTAGGCGGTGACCGGTGAATCAGGCACCCCATCAATGTAGGGTTGATATACGCCATTGCGCGGGTTGTTCCATCCAACGAAATAAACGGCTGTCCCTGGATAGGAAGGCGGTCAATAATATGGCGAGGGTGTTAGACCATGCACGTTACCTTGGAAGAGAACAGTAACAGAAGTGCCCTTATCCGGGGTGGCTTTCCCATCTTTGTGGATAGGGTCGGTAGATGCGTCGCAGCGGTATTTCGTCTTTGAGGCCCTGCCACCCCCCAGCCCCCCACCATCCAGAACCATTCAGGCTATTGGGAGAGTTCATGAAGAAATAAGAAGGTAAAGCAGCGATGTCGCCTACGTGATATTGCTCGAAGTGCCGGCGGCAAGGGAAATATTTTGAACCGCGGCTTGACCTCGGAGGACGGCAGTGGACGATATGAATATAAACAGGATGGACCGAGCACGCATTAGAATGGTGGTGCGTATGTGCGATGGAGAGCAGGTCGGTCGAAAGAAACGAGGTGGTTGAAGGAAGCGCTACCTGAATTTATCCCGGCAGCGGTTCCTTCTCCCACAGGTCGATGCTTGGAATCACCCCTTAATTGCACAGGAGATCTCCTAAGGTGCTGTGACAGATCATGGAGAGATTCTATTGCGTCGATCAGGAATCTGCCACTGGTCCATGCAATCATTGCACAGTAGGAGTTCTGTGGAGGGAGCGGGCGCCGCGATTGGCTTCTGAGGTGTCAGTTCTTACCTCAAGTTCACCAAACCCTGAAAGTATGTGCTAAGCCCAAGAAGAGACACAGTGGGAACAAAGAATACGCACCCACCGCCAAGCCTGCCCGGCTTCTGCGAGCTCGAGGTGCTGTCTGAAAGTCAGAATATCAGAAGGAATCTTGGTCCTGAGCTGATTGCGGAACTGAAACTCAATAGCCACTCCGACATCCTGAAACTTGAGTCATCTATGTGTCAGCACGCGCCTCTCCCCATCCCGGAGCCCGATTGCCCCCGAATATTTTAACAAACCATCATTTGGGGTGGCACTTGTCTGGACTCGCATCACAGAAGACAAATTCGAGAAGTTGCACAGCAGCCATCCGAGCCGCGGGTTTGGCGCGTGCGAATGAGTCGGTGTTGCCAAAACATGATCGCGAACAGGTTTGTGCAGCCACCCGCTTGCTACTTTTGCGCACCCGAAATTAGCCGGCGTGTGGCTTGAGCGGTTATTGGGTTATCTATTCTTATAGTACGGCAGAGAAAGCTGTGGAATTCCTCAACACCCTTGAATCAGCGTTTACATCCCATTGGACGTGTGACTGGAATGGAAGCAGTTTACTGGCAGTGCCTCGGAGCATGCGGGCACAGAATCCCACTCCCCCTGGGCGCTCCCTCAACGACTCATATTACAGCAGGGGTGACAAGATATGGACTTGGGCGAGACCGGAACGCAGTGGGTGCCTAAAACCCTAATTTTTGCCATCAGAGATAGATCGACACTCTACGCAGAAACGCGGAGTGATAGTAAACATTCTGTATGCCACATTCAGGCGAAACAGGGTCAGTCGAAACGCAGAAGACATTATGGCGTGCTGCCATAAGCAGTCCCAGCCCCGTTCGCCACCAGCGGTGTACGCTCGCCGCTGTGGCTGCGACCAACAGTCGGGGTGCGTTCACCAGCCGAACCCGAGATGGAGCCGGCACGCTGCCGCTCGACGACCCTGGGACATTGCTCTCTTTACAAAATTAAGCACGTCTGAAGCTTTTTCAACCCTGCTCAATCTGTGCGAATGCCGTACAGCGCGGCTGCTCTTCGCCCTCGAATCTCGATCGTCGCCTATCTTTCGCCGGCCCACAGGCAATCATCATTCGGCATTCTCGGCATTTGACGTCACCTTTCTAAGAAACTTTGACAGACACTGCCCTGGCGCTAACATTGACAGATGGCTCTCACGACATGGAAACAAAGGCAATTTCCCGATTGCACTCAGGCCGAACTTTCTGAAGATGGCGTTTGAAAAACCTTTGGTTTTTAGAGAAGAGAGAGATGGAAAGGGAGACAACCTTGAAATAGTTTAAAGGCTCAGAGGGAGACAAAGGGAATCAGAGGTTATGCCTCTGTGTTACTAATTTGTATAAAGTCTGATAATTTATGTCCGCTGCCAGCGCCGCAGTGAATATCAAACTCAACTCAGTTCACTCCAACCAAGTGCAGCTAGGGTTCCGCACGGGTCCGCCCGCGGGTACCAGAAGGTCAACCCGGACGCGGACCCGCCAATACCGTACCCGACCGACCCGCGGGTTCCAACCCATACGAGTCACCCGCGGTTTATCGAAAAAACCGCGGGTCCACACCCAAACCAGGCATGGAAGAGGTAAATATGATCCGTGGAGGATCAGATCAACACTTCGCATGCGCGGCATGTGGAAATCCAGCCTCCGTATGGCAGGGCAGCCTGGTTAGCCGGCCGCACAACGTCGGGAAACGCTTCGGCCAAGTGTCGGCCGAGGCCGCCGAGCACCCCCCGCGCGGTTCACGATATTGCGGCGGGTTTGAAAATCTCAACCCGGACCTGGACCCGGTAGACCCTCGGGTCCAAACCCGCGAATGGACCCGATACCCATGGGGAACCCTAAGTGCAGCCCATGACTTTGTTAAATGTATATAAGAGGATGGGATGCCGCGAAGCGGCCGACCAGTCCCTTGTAATGATTAAAGGTGAGTGCAAATTCGCCGACTCCCCCCCGCTTAACCGCCGCTGCCGTAATCTTCCGCGCCTGCCGCTTGGTCACATTGTCCTCGACTCCTCATACCGGTCCGTCTCATCGATGATTTCTGCCAAAACGAAAATAAATTGAATACATCAGTCATGTATAGGGCTGCCCACCGTCCTGTCAACGGGTATGGCCATCAAAACAACGGCCGTCTTTCCAGACTTTTGGACCCGAGACGGTAATGTGCAGCGTGCAGAACTGCACGTGAAAATGCGATGTTTAGTAAGCTGACTCTTGCGAGACCGAACTAACCAAACTAACTCCCAAAATCACACAACAAATCCACACTTCCAACGTGGCAAGTTCGGGGTTCCAACCAAGTATTAGGCTGCTGCAATTTGGTTCAATACAATTTATGTAGTAGACTTTGTGCTAATTCAGCAATACAGACTTTGTACTGACCGTTCTAGGCACTTTGACACGATCTAAAGGCGTCGGAAAGGTTGGGTTTACAACAAGGGTTGGTGGATTTAACTCCAGAGAGGTTTGTGTATCTCCTTTGGACCGCTAACACTGTGATTCCGATGTTTACTTTGTTTCAGCTAAATGTGACTGTGAAGTCCCTAGAGCCCGCTGATGCTGTCAATGTACGCTGTAATAATCCGCTGTTTGCTGCAATAACCCTTTATCCAATTCCCTTATCTCCAATGCATGCAATAAGTGGTTTATTCCCAACTCGACACTTTCTTCATAAACAAAGAGACACACAAGCAGAAAGACAATAATATATTTCTCTGAGGTACTCCGAGCATATTCCAGGTGTTCCCACTGACGTAGTTGTCTCCTAGAGAGTCCTGGCAGTGAGAAAGAGGTGAATAGACTCTCTAACAAGCCAAATATCTGATAAATCCCAATATAATCAATTCAACTCCTTCCTGAGTTCTACTACACTGACAAGGAAGCTGCTTGGTCCCAAAGGCAACCAGTATAAACAGATTATCAGTTGGGCAGGATCCAGTGCTCTACAACGAAGATATCTACTCTATTTATACAAACCCGCAAGTCTCAATTAGGAAATTACAGGAACAACAATAACACGGACAACTCATGCCCTAGGACCAGGGTTGTGGAGCTTTCCACAGTATTTAACCCAGAAAGGCACCTATAAACAGTCAGTTTCAAATAGATTAGCATATTTCCGGCACAATTGCGTGCCCAGACTGCCTTACTCATCCTGCCGAGCAGAGTAATAATATCCCCGTGCCCTAGCCCTGGTCTAGACCTGATCCAATACTGCCTCATCTCTGTTCCTGGGCCAACATGCAGTACCCTCTGCCCATTCCCATTACTCTTTAGTCAAATAACGATCGAGCTCGATCGTAGAAGCCCTCTGACAGCTGTCAAGCGTGGGATCCCACCGATCACCCGGCCCGGTGAGTCATCGGCTTTTGCCGGTTTCATCTGTGACCTGCCTGCCGCTGACTCTATTGCCCTCAAGTGACAATTGATAGTAGTAAATCTTTATGTAAGAACCTGCTGCTCCTTTGTACTTGTGCCTGCATGTGACAGAGTATGTCACAATTGAACCCTATGCGCCCGCAACTGCCTCAACACTGTTATTGACTCAATTTAACCTGCAACCAATGCTCCCTGGCCTTGCTCATAGTCTAGATGGATGGTATGTGTTACCCTTGTTCGGAATACATGCAAATAACCCCAATTTGGTCACAGAATGGTTGAGTAGATCTTTAGCTAAAGCTTCCGTGCTCTCTTGGAATCCAACCCACAGTGGTATCATCATCAAAGCAGAGCACTTCTACTTCTGCACATGTGTAGCTTCCTAGCTAGCTACTCAGGCATCACACTAGCTCTTATATGGACATGTAAGGGCCTATAACACAGCACAAGAACATGCAATTAGTGTGTTTTCATGCCTGGTCATTTAGCCAGCTTATCAATGGTGCGGGATGGCAAAACAGCGGCCATCAACGGGGACGGGACGGGAGTGGCAGCCGAGCAGACCAAATCACACACTTGAACCTCCAATCCGGGTGGGTGGAGCTGTAGTTCTTGCCGTGAGTAGTCCACAGCCCATGAAAGATGTTGTTAGGCACTTACTTGGGTTACAAGTACTTTTATGTAATCGTTCTTTTAACCATTGATACTGTGATTTTCACGACCTCTCTTTTTACTTGTCCCCTCCAAATTTTGTAACAAAATAGCTGAGGTTAGGGTTACAATTGTAGTCCTTTTTAACTAGTTTCATTAGATTTACTTGTGACTTCTTAGTGGCTATACGCTCATGGGTGGCCGTGGGTTCGAACCGGAGTTATTGCACCCTTTATGGAGCTGGGCGCCGTTGATCGTTCCAGTATATTTGTATGTGTTTATCCCCTGCCAATGAACAATTTGGGTTGTCTACTACCCTCTACAAAGCCTTGACACTGGTTGAGCAATTCAAGTTTTTCGGTGAAAAAATTGGTGAAAAATATCCAGGATTTTACAGAAGTTTTTCACTGAAAAAGTAGGTGAAAAATTTAAAAACTTTTTCAGCACTTTATGACTTGTTTCAAATTTTTCACCTCAAAAATGAAAAAGTAGTGAAAATATTCCAAGTTTTTTACTTATGGTTTCAGTGAAAAAAGTGTGAAAAATAATGGACATTTTCCACCAATTTTTTCACTGAAAAACTTGAAATGTTCAATCAGTGTGACGGACTTCCTTTTGACATTTGGAACGCTCGTCATACCTATATTGATCCAAGGGAAAATATCCCTTTCGAGCTCAAACTACTGGGCCATATCATTGAGCCTGATAAACCCAGTCTGATCATTTCCCGGACTATGTGGGGAATACACGTGCACCGGAAGACTCTGATCTCAATTTAAAGTGTCGGGGAGCTCAAACTCATTTGAGTAGAATTAACGAGTTGCGTCCAACTGGTGTGTCACGTGCCTCTGACCTGTAGTCTCAAAAGTCCCATTGTTTGTCAAACCTCCATGGATTTCCAGCTTTCTGCAGTAGGAATTGTTGGGAAATGGTCGCTCTCCACAATTCTTGTCCCAGATCTTTGAAATTACCACAAGCAACCGAGACACCGCTGAACAGGCAATGAAATCAGGTCTTATTTTGTCCACTGTTGAAAAATCTAAGAATCAGTTGGTCACAGTACTTTTGCTCCTCACGTTGGTTCATGATAGTTTGCTGCTTCATTTTTCATCTGAAGTCCAGATACAAACAGTTACTCACCGAACTGTTCGCTACGTTATCTCGTTCGCCTGCCCCTTCCTCTATTGGGTCTGTGAGACCCTCTCATTTCAAGCTGTTTTCCGATGTTCTTACAGAGTATGCGTGACTTTCATTGGTTAATACGAAGATCCCGATAAACACTGAACACTTGGATCAACTATTTACTGAGCTCAGTCCTCTATTGATCCATGCAACCAGTCTTGTACATTAGTATTGCGGATCTGAGTGCCAGGCTGTCCATATTCTGGTGTGGACTTTATGTGTGTGTCAGCGAGAGCTCCCAACTGTAAAGATATCATGATAGTCTTTTCTATATCTTTGTCGATTCCGCGGACTCGCCCAGTTTCACTCACCCAATTGAGCTTGAATCGTACACCATGAAGCCTTTCACCATTGGGTGAGGGTCAAGATGCTCACACGATTTAGAAACACAGCCTGATGATTCCCAAGAGGGGATTGTGCTGCATGCACCTCAACCAATTGCCGAGGACGTGAGTACGCTACCAGTAGCCCCACTTTTAGACCAAATCATGGCAAGTTTGGAGATAACAGCACTGATCTGACGTGTACATACACGGCTGCAATGAAATCTGCATTGGTCTAACTAGGGCCATCGAGTAGGGAGAGCCGGAGGTTTACAATACCACCGCTTCGTTTCCGTTTATTGCATCTCATTCTTGGCTTGCACTTATATCGCCCATGTCTTTCAACCTGGCTCCAGTTTCACAAGCTTGATCTTTGAATATATTGCGCATCATTCTCCTTCCCACGACAGATATTAGTTCAAGCACTTACAGACAGGGGCCTTTTGTACGTGAATGCATGGGTTCAGGAGCCATCTCTCCTCTGTATACAACTGCTTCCTCTTTCACCCTCACCATGGCTTCGATGATCCGACCTTACCTCCTGCATTCTTTCATTGACTACTTGAAAGAAACTCCCAACACTTTGGGCCGCGATGAAATATATTTCAAAACCCACTTCAATGGGCGCCATTGCCAAGGTCTATAGTGGCCGCATGAGCACAGGGTCGCCTTCCGCAGGCTGAGCAGAGGAATTCATTGTATTTGGTATGTCACAGAGACAGTAAGTTCCTTTCAATGTCGTCAAACATCTCTCATGCAACACAGGATCGACCCAACGTCCTTGTTTTGGGAAGGACCAAATGGCAGACAGACGGTGCCATTGGCATGAAGATCGCGCTTGCCTACAATAAGCAATCAGTGAACCTTGCAACCGCCTTGGAAGACCGGAACCTCGCTGCTGAATTCCTTGAATGGCCTGCCACGCATACTGTTGAAGCCGGGCTGATTTATAATGTTTTAGGCGGCCATGACATCTTAATATCTGCCAATGCCAAAGCATGCGGGCCTCTTGGCACCATCCTATTTGCGACGGTCACTTTGGAGATTTTGAGTGAGCCTCAAGGGGGCATGGATGCTTTGACAATAACAACAGTGCATGTCTTCTCTATCTCTTTCCTGCCTTACTTCATAACGATTAGTCGTTTCCCCACAATTTTATCTTCTTGAAGCCTTCGCGATCGAAGGTTGAGCCCACTCTAGAGCTTTCGCAGGTATAGCAGCATCTGGGACTTTTGTTCAACTTTTGTTACGACACGTCTGCTATCAAAAGTCTGTGCGCATCACCTGTGTTGGACAGAGAAATCGATTTTGATGTCTCTTACATCTCCCCCTTTGGTCTTGTGCCAACACCAAGAACCCGCAACGACAAGCAAATTACACTAGAAAAAGTTTTCTGAGCTGTTTGTCAGACTGTCCTCTGCTCTGTTCCCTACTAGCCGCTCTCTCTTCTTCTGGAAACTCACTACTACCTGATGGCCCATGGGGATGGCGTGAGCTGTCAAGCAGTCGTGCAAGCTTGTGGTACTGCACCGGTGTATTTTGATACGGCTAGTCTGCATCAAGTCCGCATGTCGTCGGAAAGTTGACTGCAGATTTGGATGATCATTGATTCGGCGCAAGCCCAAATCAGGTCCGCAGCACTACTTATATATGCCTTATATATGCGATCGTCCTACTTAGCGAGACTTAGCGCCAGAAGTTCCCAGACGATCAATTGTCTCTGTTTCACCGCGGTCTGCGACCATGCCCAACCATGTAAAGTTCCACTTATAATAGAACTTTCTCCTTTCTCTTTCGTGCCATAGGCCCGGCGCTGGAGCTCCCGGCTGGGCTCACGTATGAGGGTTCGTTTGTACCAAAAAAACTTTTACACACGCGAAAGAAGCTCAGCGCGCGCGAAAGAGTTTTATCTTGCGCGCGAAAGAGTCGTATGTCAGATCGACCGCGTTATCAGGTGGAGCAAGTCGAGTGACTGTGGCCTTCATTCAACCTACAGAACATGTTCAATTTGGCCGCAAGTGCCCCGTAATTAGAGCACCCTGGGCACGGAAATCATCCAGATCTAGCCTGGCCACGATTGTCATATCCATGAATTATGATGAGGCTAGCCTGCCGAATTTCCTGTTCGAGACCATTATGAGCAGTACCCACAGCGCCCCGAATGGAAGTACTGAAAGAAAAGACTAATTAATTGAAAGCAACTCGTGTTCCGGTCATTCACATTTCCCCCGGCCGTTCTACTTAATTTTGTGATTTCTTTATGAAGGTCTCCATGCCTCCGCCATGCACGCAGGCTTACGCAGCTTCATGCATGCCTCTGTATCCAGCCAATGACGTCTCCAATTTGCTATAACCCTCCTTCAATACTTTCACTGCCGAGGCAGTCCTTATTCTGCCCTCACTTCTTTACGATGCGGGCACTTCTTCAATAGCGTTGAGACGATCTTTTTGTTTTTTGCTTGTGTTCCCACAAAGGAGATTCCACTGAAAGCAGTGTATTTATGCCATTCTGAGGTTTGTATGGATATGTACGGCTTGGAAGTTTTGAAGTAGGAGCGCGGTGCGCACAGCCGAAGAGACTCCGAAGAGATCTGATCAGGGACTCGGCACGTGATCATCGACTCTACCCAGGAACACGGTTTGCGAAAAAGTCATTGCGAGCCGTTGATGCCTCAGACATCCATTTTCCTCAATGAGACCTTATGTCCACCTTCCAAATTTGGCCTCTTTTGCAAATTCGTCCTCAACATGTGATAAATCCGATGGGGTTGTCTTTGGTGTGCCCAGAAATTGACAGATCCTCGGCCAGAATTTGACAACGGCTGCATGTGGTGCACGTCTCAGCTCTTCCTCTTCCTCGCTACCTTGTAGTTACATGTATATTCAACCCGTGTTGAAGACACGAAAAAGTCACGGTAGTTCGCCCACACACGTCTATCCCCCTCGACGTCTGGTGAGCGATATGATATTCTGGCCTAAAGCGGGATCCGCACTGGAACCCAAAAGAAGCGGCAGAGACTGCACGACCTCAGATGGCAGCAGACGCGGGCCGCTATAAGAGGACTAGCATAACTAGGTACGAAGACAAAAGAATAACAAAATGGCAAAGGGATGGTGGGAGGGGGGAAAAAGAAAGAATGCAGCTGCATGAACTGCAAGCATGCTATGAAATGTATGTAGGAGGAAGAGAGACACGTAGATATATGCACCTGCAAGCATGCTATGAGATGGATGTAGGAGGAAGAGAGACAAAGAACAAAGCGCTCCCGCACGTGCATAGATAGGGGGTCACGTGTTCCTCCTCTCGCATAGACCGCGGCCAAATGGGATTTGACCGGTCCAGCGGATTCCGAGAGAGGTGCCGCACTGCCGCTCGCTAACGCTCGCGACACGCGGCGCCTCCCGTGGGATCCGTGGGAAACACCTCGTGACTTTATCAGGTGACTTATCAAAAAAAAGCTGTGCCGTCCTCTCTTCTTATACAGAACACGGTAGTTCACCCACACACAGCGGATTCCGAGCTCGCCTGCACACAGCGGATTCCGAGAGAGGCACTGCACTGCCGCTCGCTAACGCTCACGGCGCGCGGCGCCTCCGTGGGAGCGGCGCCGGCAAACGTGGGACTCGGGGGCAACATCTCGACAACGTCTCGTGACTTATCAGGTGACTTATCAAAAAACAAGCTGTGCTCCTTGTCTCTTCATGTATAGATACTACGACTTGTTCCCGGTTCCCACTAGTCTCCCCCCAAATTTTCTCGTCTCCTCTACCCTCAGCTGTTCGCAAGCTGTACCGGAACATCTCTTTTGACGTAGCTTGGCTCGAAGTTGTGAATCTGTGATGCTGGATTGGTATGTCGTCCGGTCGCTGCCACTATGGATTACACTAACAGACATTCAAGGATACGGAGGGTGTTAACCCTCCTATTAGTACAGAAACGCTTGCTTCACGCCAGAACAATCCGCTCGCTGCAGCGGAGGCCCTAATCGCTCGCCCCTGGCTGCTTGCTGCGGAAACGGAGTTTTCGCGCATAGACGATGAAATCCAGAGACTCGAAATGTGTCGCAACACTCTCCTCCCCCCTGTGGAGGTGTACCGCGTCGCACTGGCCCCCCACAAAATGCTCCCTATCGACGTACTCCGCGAAATATTCGTGCATTGCGCGCCCAATGAGGCCACCGATTTGACCGCCCTCAAAAAGATAGGCGGGCGCAGGACTGGGTGTACGGCTGGTTCTAGGTCGAGTCTGCTTACATTGGAGATCAGTTTTGCTTAAGATGCACGAGCTGTGGAGCAACGTGGCCATCCGCGGCTTCCGCCAGCCGTTGGGGCCCTTGGTCGAACGACTTGGGATGTGGCTTTCCCGCAGCGGACAATATCCGTTATCATTGGAGTTTCTCTCTCACCCACTCGAGGGTCTGCACCTCTGCCAACTGCTTATTCGGTATTCACGTCAGCGCCGCACCATATATGTGAATTCCATGGACCTCCGAAGCCCTTTCTTCGACTTGCTGCCGGGGTCTTTGACTCTTCTAAAAATCTTGATCCTCACAATTACGCCCTTTGATCCTCACCGCAAAGTGGCCCATTCCTCTCCGCGTCTGCGTCCCACATCGGTTTTCGTCGGTGCACCGTGCCTACGAATAGTAACCCTGCATTTGGCGGTGCGAGTAGATCTGGCGATGTTGTCTATCCCATGGCACCAACTCACCGAACTATACGTCGGGGTCGACGCCGATGGTCAATCCTGTCCGGCACCGTCGGAATAGTTCACCATTCTCCAAGGGTGTACCACCCTTACCACCGCAAGGTTCGACGCCACGTCGACAGAACCCATTCCGGTCACGGATCGCACCATCTCTCTACCCTCACTTCGGACTCTCGAGATCATTGCGAACGATCTGGGTACCGCCGGGAGGATTTCGTACAACTTCGCGCTTCCATCGCTCTTGACCCTCGCGGTCAATGTAGCCAGAGGAGCCGGCGCCACCACGATCTCTGTTGTTCCCGGATTCCCTACCCTGCAGCGCATCATCATTCTGGAGGCAAATGGGCTGGTGTGCGTGTCAGAGATAGACCTGGTGCATTGGTTGCGTGCGTATCCTTCAGTCACGGAGGCCTTCCTCGCCTACTGTAAGCCACCCGCGTCCACGCTGAGCCAGATTGCAGGTGGATCACTGCTTCCAAACGTTGAAACGCTCACCTTCTACGAAGCTGCGTCGGTTCCGTTAATCGCAATGCTCGAGGCGCGCCAGTGCAGCGCAACCCATTCAACCATGTCTGCCATGGGAGTCGAAGCTTGGACTGAAGACGACTGGCGTCAGTGGGCCCTCAAAGATCACCCAACCTCATTTCGGGAGTTGCTGAAGGGCGGGGTGTTCGTTTGCAGATCACCCAGCGATGCTCCGGATCGTGGCGAGGTATGCACTGTCACCATTTTTTGCATTTATGACCGGCTCATGTCTCCCAGATCGAGAAGTCCGCACGATTAGACTATGAAAGAGGTTGGGGAGTATATGATCGCGGCTAATTCTCAATTCTTACCCTCCTTTGGAAACTCTTCGCATTTTTAGAATGGCAAAAATGGGGATTAGTGACAGAGTTAGCCGAGTGGCGTGCCAAAATGGCTTGTGTCGCTTAGCGGAGTTTAAATTGGCTGGGCTTGGGCAGGCGGGCGTGGCTTGCGGCGTGGCGTGGCTTGTGCTCGGCTACACTATACTTTCCCACTGTAATTATTTTGTCCATTTCTCAATATTGATGCACTGCGAGCGTCCCACTTCTTTGTTGCTGTCTCCACAACACCCGGATCCACCTCGCCGCCATCATTGATCGCGCCGGCGACTTTTGAACCAGCGATCTCGTGGTTGTTGAGATGTCGCACCAGTTCCCAACCAAGCCATTTCGTTGTTTACTATCCGCCTCTCCCATCTTCACCACTGTGTCCGCAATACCCTGATCAACTCCGTCGCCGTCGTTGATCACATCACTTTCGAACCGTTGACTATTTGGTGCACCGGACCTCAACCGAACTGCCTCGTCGAAGTCTGGAACACTTATCCACCAATATCCTGCATTTCCTTCTGCCTGGTAAAATATTAAACTGCGCTGGAGACCGGAGAGGCGAATGGAATGTTTGATGATACATGCAAAATGATACGACAATGTGCATGCGACGACGTTAACCCCGTCCTCTCTCCTTCAACTGTGATTTCGTGCTTCTTCACCATGTGGTTTCTCATTTGGTGAAAGTTTCTCGCCCTCTATTCTCGACCTGTGGCTACATTGGGATATTCCAAAGATGTCCACATTGTTGACCCGAACTAAAATTGTGTCCTCGACCTCTAGTGACTGACATGGTCAAGTCTGAATGTGTGAGAATAAATTCAACACGGAGTTTTCAACTTCGAGGTCATCAGACAATGGTAATGTCAAACAATTGAGGTACGAGCTTCCTATGTTTGTAGTGTCTCCGAGAGAATAGGCAGTGACCAAGTTAAAATTAATGCATATAAGATCATACGCAACCAGTTCTGTACAGAAATAGACCATTCTTCAATATTTACTCATGGAGAAAGCCAGCCATTCCGTCCGAATGACCAATGATGTTCAACTCTGTCAAGTTGAAGCCAATTTTCATCCAAAGCACGTGCCAGTAGGACTACCCAGTATAATAGAAGGTCCTTGGAGGCATGTTAGAAGTATCTGAGCCCAATTCATCGATGCCTTCCAGAATTCCTGTTGCAAGCCACCATCCCCGCCGCGTTTGATGGCATCAGCCAAAATGGCTTGTGATGGCTTATGCAATTTTCAACTTGGGTTCAATCCCGCCCAGCCTGACGTTGATTCACAAAGAACTCGCTGTAGGATGCTAGAAGAAGGCGAGTGAAGTATAACTGGCATGGTGCTGACCTTTTATCGTTTTATTTCGATACTTTTCAGTGCAAGCCGTGGCCACGCTCTGTTTGATGGCATCAGACAAAATGGCTTGCGCACGCCATTTTGCCTACAGCGAACAGGGCTCGAAAAGCAATTTAATAATTACAATGAGTTCATTGAGTTAATATGCCACTGTAAGTGTCGAAACAAAGATTTCCAAAGGTTTAGTTGAAAAAAGTAAGCTCACGCCAACCATGCGCCAGAATGGCTTGTGATGGCATGTGACATGTTCAACTCCCTCCAACCTAAGGCTAATTCAAGATGAATCCATGCTACAATGCTAGGAGAGGATGAATAAGATATGAATGGTGTGGAGCTGACCTTCTTATTGTGCAAATTTGCATACTTCTCGACACAAGCCGTCCCCACGCCCGATTTGATGGCATCAGACAAAATGGCTTGTGCACGCCATTTCATCCACGACGAGCAGGGACACCTCCCTCGTGGTTTCTCCACCTCATACAACCATAAACCACTGTACAAAGTTAGTCCATTCAAGCCATTTATATCAACAGGTTTAACTTATTCAACATTTTGTTTGATCTGCTTGATACTTAGAGGTTGAACCGAGTCAACCAACGGGCCGGCAAGCGCGATATTATGATCTGTAGTGATTTTATTGTATGTGGTAGAATATAAGAATCTCTTTATGTGAAGAGATGTGGCCGGAGTTGGTCTGGTGTCCAGAAACTATTAAGTGGGCCAGAAACCGTGTGACTTCAGTGCAGATCCGATGAATTTCTTTGGATTTGGGGGCATATTTTGTATTACTTTGTATATGAATGAATACCTAGAAGCATAATCTATTGGTCTGACTTCACAAACTGAAGTAGTACCGCAATATTCCCCTTTGTTCAACCTCCCTACCCTCGCTCTAGACACCTGGTTGTTGTCTAACTGTAGCAGCAGTGAATTAACCATCTGTTGGTCAGTGTCGGTACAGTCATTGAGGTTATGGCGTGGTGCGTTGTGGCTTGTTTCAATAAATTGCATTTTCAAGCATAAAGAATGGTCCCAAAAGGCGGAGAATATTGATTTGTACTCAAATTCCAAATGACATACAACGCAGAACTCCAAGAGGTGTACACTGAGTGCAAGAAGCCCGTACTTCGGTGTTGAATTGAAAGAGTTGGTCGGGGTCGTCCTAGCGGCGATGAGTGACCGTCCCATCAGTGAAGGAAATAGTTGGAAAACATCGCAAGCCCGTGAAGAAGACAGTTATAGAATGCACTGTGTGTAATGGGATTGAGCATAAAGTATCCAAGGCGCGTGGAATACGCACAAGCCATTCCAAGATTTTGGCTGGTGCCAAGCCGGCAGAATGGCTTGCCAAGCCAACACAATGGCTTGCAAGCCGAAATGCCGGGCGTGGGCGTGTGATGCCACCAAAATCCACGCCCACGCCCGAAACAAGCCAATCGGCGCGGGCGCAAGCCATTTTTGCAAGCCAAAAAGGTAACTCTCGGATTAGTGATAATTCAAAGATGTCGGAGGGAGTCGATTCAGGGTCGATTCTGATGTCGATTTTCAAGTCGATTCGCCCAACAGAATGAATATACTGTATTTTCTCGTTGAATTCGACAGCCACGGGTCATCGGGGTGGCTGTCAGTAGGTAGGTAGGTAGTCACTGCATTCAGATTTCAGAGGCCCCCTAGACACAGTTGAGTCTAGGTGAGCGCAGCTCTGCCAAGCTCAGTGTAGTTGACTACAAAGACCCTGTGTAGGTAACTATACATAGACTTTGTGTTAGGGGCTGTATGCATTTTGGCCTCAGTTATAGTATATACTTGCGACTGCACAAAGTAAGCTTGCATCACAACCTTCAAACTACTCTGTGCCTTCAGCCGGAAATGCAGCCAGGATACTGGAAGTTCCGTATCAATGTTAGAATCAGGGGAGCGTCGGGCTTGTGGGACTTGGAGCTTGGACATTGCTGGCAATCAAAAGAGGACGGGATGAGCAGAAACGAACACAAAAATCCTCTTCACCACTCGAGCGCTGGGTGGAGATTGTGAAAGGAAGGTGGGGTACTCACTTGACGATAAACACGAATCTTGATGAAGGATTATAGAGAGAAATTAAAAGGAAAGAGCGACGAACGGCGTAGTCCTGAATCGAACAGGGTTCCCAATGAAATCAGTGGGCGGTGTCACAATTGCCACGGACCAGCCGGCATCAGGCCTTCTACAGTCTGGGTGAGGACTGCATGAGGTGCGGTTGAATTGAGGGTACTGATCAGCGATCGCGACATGGTTGATTCTGGAGGGACCACCTCAAACGAGGGCATTGAAAGAACATTGCCGAGGCGGAGGATTTGATTAGTCCAAGTAATTTTGGGAGGACACGTACATTGTTCCCGGAGCGAGATTAGCTGTTGCCAGGAGAGGGAGGGGAACTAGCTGAATAAAAAGTCAAGTTACCCTCATACGGCGCAGCCCCGAGTCGAACGGGGAATCCACGGCAGAACAACTGACCAAAGATTTCGTCGTGGGTGCGGACCATCCGCTGCCGGGCCTGCTCTTAGGGATTTGAAGACTGCGTGAGGTGTGCTCGAATTGGGGAGAGGTAGCTTGGGGCTCAGCATCGTCTCGCCTTCGAAGCTGACTCGGAGTAGGTCAGTAAGCTTGGGTGCGACGAGTCCAGGGGAGATGGGCTTGTCAGGGGGCGCGGTTGGCATGTATTGAAGTAGATCCAGACGCAGAAAGAACAGAATCCGAGAGCGCAAAAGAGAATGCCGTTGAGGGTCGAGAGCGAGCCTCGGGAAGTGCGCGCGGGGTGTTCGGCGGGAATTGAAAAGCTGGATTGTGCGGGCCAGATGGGGCTTGGCTGAATGGAATTGAAGATACCTGGAGGGACGAAAGAAAAGAACCGGAAAGAGATGACTCGGACGGCGAGGGCCCAAAGGGGAAATATGTGATCCCATCAGCCCGCCTCCCGGCGGCGCCTCCTTCGTCTTCGTACTCGCGCAGAGCAGACCCGCCAACACACATTGTCTGCACCAAGATCGCGCACCGCTCACGCGCAATGACAAGGTTCCCATTGGCATCCGCGCCTGGCAGGTCCAAGGCGCTCTATCTCGATTCGGAGTTACGATGGACGCCCGCGGCCTGGTCAGCCGGGCAGCTATGAATGAATGTGCGTTCGGGCCTCTCGAATATCTTATCGCTCTCCCCGAATTGCCAGCCCGTCTTAGCCTTGCCCTAACCGCTCGCTCGAGGCCTCGTCACTCACTTCCTCCGCGCCACATCTCTTCTCCCCGTTATCGCTGACCTCTGCTAGACACAGATCCGCCCTATGTTCCGCTGTGAAGGAGGATCATTCGACGGAAGGGAATGCGACGCATGCTCATGCGACAGTGTGTTCTCTCGTCCATCTGCATTATGTCTACGCGAGCGCTGAGACCGTCTTGTCTTGCTGCAAACCGGAGAGGACGACGCGCTGCCGCTTGAGGGATGGAGGGGTATAGGCGATTGGAAGATATCCGGGGATGGTGCGTCCTCCTCCTCTTTGCATGCAAGCGCTGATGTCCACTCCTCTCTGTACTCACCCCTTGCACCTCACCCCCGCCGACGCGCGGTGGAGCGCCATCTTGCTTTCTGCAGAGCTTGATCTCCTCGACCTCGATGACGTGGTACTGGATCTGAGGTCCGGGATTGCGGAGACGGGCGCGAGATCCTTGGACGACGAACGCGGGAGCTTCTAGCATCAAAGGCGCGTTCTCCTCCGCGCGGGTGCTGATGCCCCGCTTTTTATTAGTTTGGACCTCACCTGCGATGGCGCCCCGCGCGGTGCTGGATCCCCAACGAGGAATCGAGGGATCGATGAGCACGATACGATGAACGCGAGGAGCGCGAACGAGTGGGCGCGCAGTGACACCGTCTTGGCTTTCCTTGCTGCAGCGCTCGGTATCCGGCTCCCGCGAGGCATTGAGATCCTTCGTCTCCGTGACGCAGACGCAGGCGCACACGTAGACGCAGCCACAGCCGCAGACGCACTGACATGACGGCAGACGCAGGCCTAGACATATCCGCGCGCCCGGCGTGGGCGATGTGTGTTTGCCGAGCTGCATCCGCTGACGGGAGTGGACGGGGGCCGGCGCGGCCGCGGAGGAGCGGGACCGAGAGGGTGCGATGACGATGCGGTGGAGCTCGAGGAGGACAGCAAGCCTCGAGACAGCGCTGTGGGAGAAAGGAGCTGGAGACGGTGCTGTATCTCGAAGGAGAGGCAGTCGGTGCGTCACTCTGTCCTCTGCGCATCCCCGTAGACACGCTGAAGTTGTCAAGTCTTTCTGCAGTGCGCGTACATGTACATGCGTTCGCACTCGGGAGAACATCCAGATCTATAATTGGAATGATATGACTCGGAGTTGGCTTTCCTTCGATTCCTCTAGTCAGCGGGAGTCAATTTTGCCGAGTCACTTCCGTCGGATCCGATAACTCCTGATCCATCAATACTCAGGGAATAAAAGACGCGTTGGCTTCTGCCATGGAGCGATATCACACCCCAGTGCCCAGAACATATGTATGTGTTCGTTGTATTCCGTAGGATTATCCTGAGGCTGTTTATCCGTCCCGCCAGAATGGGTCTAGACACTACTCCTCTACCGGTCCAGGAACTCTGGGATTGTATCCTGGAGTTTCTCTCTAAGAGTACACCCGAAATTCGAGCAATGGCTCTCGTGTGCCGCTCACTTTGCCCCATGGCGCAGTCCCAGCTTTTCTATCATATCTCATTTGAACGACCTACACCGACTCCCCATGGGGGACCCTACGATGAGGTGGCTGCCTGCCAACGACTGGCTGAAATACTAGACCACTCCCCGCACCTCATCCCTTACATCCGTTCCATAAACCTGCGGATCGAACTTGGCCTTCATACTCAGATAATGGAAATGGGGCTGATCAATCTTCGCTGCGTGCGTCTCTCCGGCTATGCGATTTTTTCTGAGCTCGACGAGCCCGGGGAGTGGACAGAGCGGCTCGCGCGCTTCCTTGGCCTGTCGTCGATTCGAAGGCTCGAGATTACTATGGCTGGTGCTTTTCCGCCCCGGATTTTCCAATACTCAACATCCAACCTCACAGAAATCTCATTCGGGCCCGCTACCCCCTGCCATCCGGCGCGGATTCCGGAGCTCGAGCAGCGAGTCGGGACTTCTAGAATCACAAAGCTCTCGCTTAGGCATTCGCCCAGAGTGATTGTAGATTGGTTCAAGGACCGTGCATGCCCCTTCGATTTCAGTGAACTGGTTGAGCTCGATACCGGATCCTCATGGACTGAGGATCTGGGAAGCATCGTCGACTCCGCGCGACTGACGATGAGAAGGCTGACATTCGGCCACGGTGGGTTCTGCTGCTACGAGTAGATGTAAATTAATTTTTGGGGCTCGCTTTTAGTTGACCTCCCACAGCTCGACCTGACCCACTTCCGCCTGCTAACACGTATCGCAATGGACGCCTATATCCCAGGGGCCCTCCCCGTCTTAGCATCCGCACTCTCTGCCCTTTCGAGGAGTCTGATCCAGCATATCTCGATCCGAATCGCTCTCTTCCACAGTGATAGTTGGGCCGAGCTTGAGGCAACCATCCAAAGATTTGACGCAGCCATTGCGCTGAATTTACTCCCCGCACTCCCCGCACTCGAGAGGATCGACATATTGTTGTGGACGCTTCGAGCATCTCAGGAGTCGGACCCCGCCAACTATGCAATGCTGTTCAGAGCAGCAGCGCCCGAGCTCAGTGCCAGGCGTCTGCTGTTCGTCACTGTAGCTGACATGTACGTCGAACACCTGCTTTTCATGATGATAGCTGAAACTGGTCCTCTCTTCCGTAGAGAATGATCATTGGAGGATCCTTCTGACGCAGTTTGTGTATTCATTTTTCTGCGTATATTAATGGCATGTATATTAGTGAACCTTCGTTGGCATACCCGGGATTCTGGGTGGATGAATGTAGGAATCCTCTACCGGGATGGTTGGGCCGCAGGGAGGGAAAATAAAATATAAAATAAAACCGTCCCTCGCCGAGTGACTGTATATATTTCCCCGCCCCGAATCGAACGGGGATCCCACTGGAATTCATGTGTGTAGTGAACCAATTATTTGTCGTGGGTGCGCCATCCGCTACCGGGCCTTCTGAATGATGTTTATGACTGCGTGAGGTGCGAGCGGATTGAGGATAGTTATCGGGAGTTGGGCTGCGGCGTCTTGTGGAGGCACTAGATGGAGGAGATTTAAGGAGGCCCAATTGAAGCTAAGGATTTGAGCGACCCAATTTTTTCTCGGACTACGTGCGCATTATTGCGGCAGGGGGAAGATGAGAGAGAGAGAAAATGCCATACAAACGTCGCCCTCTAGCCCGGTCCCAATCGAACGGGAATCCCAACCAAGGTCTAAAAAACCCGCCACTCATTGCGGGCGCCTACCATCCGCTACCGGACCTTCTGAGAGGAATTCGAATTCATGATGGTATCATGGTTCTGACGACGCCTTGAGCACATACATCACTATTACACCGCCGTTTGATAAAAATGTTGTGTGAATGTTTGGCGTATGATCCATCATCGAATGTTGCCAACAACGTTCCCAGAACAAAAAACGACATATCCCTCAAGGCTTCCCCAACATCAACATTCAGGCAACGTTGCAGACAATGTTTTCCAGAGGTTCGGCAAATATCTGACCGAGCTTACGGAGAGCATCTGATCCAGTTTCAAAAATCATCCACTCATATTGTTTGAATACTTATAATTCGAGTTCTACCGGTACAGAGAAGGGTAAACTGGTTAAAATGAGGAAATGCGGTGACAAGAGTACGGTGAGCGCGGGTCGGGAGGGAGAGCGCGGGTCGAGAGGGCGAGCGCGAATCACCGGATGGTCCCTTGTCGCGTTCGTGAGGAAGTCACCGTCCAAGTCGACCACCGTAACTCAGTGTCAATTGCGAAGTATCGGCGCTGTACTGGGTTGCGGGAGGATTTGAGCTGAGAGCGCACAAGTTTGCATTGCGGGGTAGTGCGTTTCGGGTTACAGGGCCGAGCCCGAATTGCGTGTTTTAACAGAGTGGGAGTAGTTTATACACTCCATTTAGCAGCTTGGGCGTGGGCTTGGGGCTTAAAGGGATATTGGATTGATGCAGAACACACCAAGGACGTTGAGGGTGGTCGGCCAAATCGGCAAGAGAAAGTCTTGTCTGGCAGCGGTCAATGTGCATTGCGGAGGAAAGCAGTGAGGCCTTGAAGTGCCAGAATACAGCTGAAGAATTTTGGATGAGAGCTGATTTGCCTGCCGGGTTGAGGAGTGGGTCGAAAGAGAGGCCGAGCCGCCAGTGATGACGAAATGGTGTGAATCTAAGCAAGTTGTTCAGCCGGCCAAACGGGTGTGGCCAGGAGTAGAAAAGGCCACATTGAGATATTCGATGCTGGGGCAACGCGGTGCATACACGGAGAGACGCTGGATGTTGCGGTGGGTGTGAGAGAAAGAATCGTCATTGTGGGCGTCAACATTGGTCTTGTTTGGTCTGATGCGTACGGACCCAAGCCTCGACCCGGTTTAAGTTTTTTCGTGTGTGTCGTTCACACAGGAGGGATGAAAAATAGCTCACAAAAAACCACATTTTTATCATCCCCTAACGATGAGGTGTACTAGTACTTTAACTCAGGCTGCCATGACTCAACTGCGACTCGGGCGCCGGGCGTCGTCTGTCTCTGTCTGTCTCCAGAGTCCAATTTCGTGGTGAACTATCAACAGAGAGATCACTGTGGCTCGATGGCAGCCATAAGCCACCCCTCGATGGTCTTTTTGATATGTTGAATGGATTTACAACACTTGCTGCTACGTAAATTGAAGATTTCTGCAAGGTTATGAGAACATTATGGAGACGTTTCGGAAATGTTCTGGTCGTTAGGTTTTGGAGATGTCCTGACGACCTGTTTTAAATGTTTTCAAAGGTGTTTCACAATTCTCAAAGCTAGAGGTTTGACAAATAAAATGTTTGATTGGGGGTGTAGGGCACAGTTCCCTTGCGGGCTAGATCACTGGACCCCTCCATGTCCAAACCATCCATATTGTAAAGATCGGAAGCTCAAAGCGCCAGGGCCCCGCTAAAATCAAACGGCGCGCCTGAAAGGCCCGCCGTCCCCTGCGCCGCACCCTCGATCGTGCTCCAATGCGCGCCGTTCACCTGGATCTAGAAAAAAAGCCTCCCACTGAGAAACGCGTTGGGTGAAAAGCAGATGCACACCAACGCACCTCGTAGTCCTCTCCCTGGTTCGGGTCGGGATTGCTGATCAGCTCCCAGTAGAGCCACGGCACCTTGTAGTTGTTAATCTTCTGCACCTGTGATCCGTGTAAGGAATTGATCAGCATCGTATCGCATCAGCATCGGCCGCATGCTGAGCTGAACGATAATTATGCGGCAACTTACGTTCGAGTTAAGATTCGCGGTGCGACCACTTCCAACGAGGCTGCCCCACTCCTGCACGAGGAGCTTCTTCCCCGCCGCCTTCGCTTGACTGATTGCGCCCGGCATGTAACTGTCGTACCCGCTACCACACACAAATTGCGTCAGGTCGATTCCGCGGGACACAGCGAAAATGAAACGCAACGCACTCGGTATAGTCGTGGATCGCCACAACGTCGATCGCGGGACAGCTGCTCCCAAAGAAGAACGACTGCACGCTCGCGCCCGCGGAACCGCCACCCGTGAAGATCAGTTGGTTCTGTCGCACGCTTCTGCGTCAGATCGAGTGGACAACGGAGGTGTGGATGTGGACGCACGCGGTCGCCGACGTTGTTGCGGATCTGCGTTGATTCAGCTCAGCGGGAATTTAACTGAGAGGGAAAGGGAATAAAATGCAGACCTGCTGAGCAGCGTTGCAGATCCACGAGAGGTGGCTCTAAAACAGCTCTCCACTTCATGATATGAGTGACAAGGAGGATCGAATGCACGCACGGTGTAGAACGCTTGGTCGAATATCATCGGCCAGAATCACCCGAATCAGCATACGTGCAGCGGAGGCAGATTTCATAGAAGGAAGAGTCAAGAAAAGGAATGGCGCACGCACTCATTCTGCGGCTCCAGCCCAAAGATATACGGCGAGAGGTCACTCCAGGGCAGGTTCCCCAACAAGGCATTCTTGTGGATATTTAGGATGTGCGTGATGCGTTGGTTGAAGGCGTTGATCGCCGCTGCTCTGCAGTAAGCAGAGAGCCGATATGAATGAACAAGATAAAGGACGCACTGGGGTTGGTGTAAAACCCCTCCGTGCCGAAAGTCGAGCCGTAGATGTCGCCGCCTTGCAGTGCGTTCTCTGCGGCGGTCAGTGTTGAGATGTGAATAAATTGGCGGTGGATATACGCACTGTCGTGCATCCCTGCGCAGGGTCTGATCAGCCGCTCCTCTCGTAGTTGTGAGGTATGACATACCGATGAGGAGCTTGATACCTGCGCACACAGACCCATGTTAGTCGGCGGTACATTACTTTAAACAGAAGGTTACCGCGGGCGTGCGCGTCGACCTGCAGTGTTCATCGTGATCAGCCCGACTCTGGATCATACCTACAGAGAGGGCGCACCATCAGCTGGTCGATCAG
Organism: Mycena vulgaris; assembly: GCA_029204335.1. Taxonomy (NCBI): domain Eukaryota; kingdom Fungi; phylum Basidiomycota; class Agaricomycetes; order Agaricales; family Mycenaceae; genus Mycena; species Mycena vulgaris. The sequence continues at coordinate 138,377 of JARGYA010000311.1, forward strand.
ATTCAACACCGTATCGTCGTAGTTCCCCAGCCCCTTTGCTTCGAGGTCGTTAACTGCACGAAATCAATTCAAATTCAGCTCGCTGCGTGGGATTAAGGTGAGAACGCGCACCCGCGATGTTATTGCTGGCCTTCTGCCCCGCGCCGAAACCCGTCACCCACACGCGCAACACCTTCCGTGAATAGCATCATTTGTGTGCCAGTCAGTCTTGCTTCGGCGCCATGCGAAAGGCAAAAGGGCGAAAGGCGCACCTTCATCCCCGCGGCCTGCATTCCGTTCAAAATCGCGAGTCGGTCAGCCGTCGGGAGCGCGTAGATGTAATAGTTCTATATTTATTTCCAATTATCAGTTCCCGCGCCAATGCCGATTATAGAGCACACTGACGTTGGCGCCGGCGAAGCTGTTCGCGGCGAGGATCGGGGAGATGAACGGCAGGATAACCGCCGTGTAGAGGAAAGCGAGCTTCATGGTGGGTTGCTTGAAGGAACAGAGATGCTCCAGGTGACGACTTTTAAAGAGAGAAGGCGGGAAGTGCCCACGAGGACGGGTGCCACCTGAGCAACGCGATCAGCGGTCAGCTGCTCCAGGCGCTCGAGAACCAACACGGCGATGTTTCCGGGGGACGGGATGTGCTGATGTTTCCCAGATTAATGAGCCAAATATGGGACCGGGGTTGTGCGGGAGAGCGTCTGGCAGCGTAATTGAATGAACGGGGAGCGACCAGGATTGCCGAGTGAAACGAGTGGAGCCTCGCGTGTGTTGATAGGCCTCTAATAGGGTTCACCCGGCGAGCTCGGCCCAAAACGGTATTCCGACAAGATGATTCGGACAGAACTTCTGGAGGCCGCCGGAAGATGTGGCACCCAGAAGTTAGAACCCCGAGAGCTGTTCGGGGGTGCAGATGCACCGTCGAGATGGTTGTACGGGACTCAGGTAGATTCAGATCATGATAAGCATCGATTTTACTTGCTGGTTCGAATCTTCCCAGGTTTACGATGAGTTTGCTGACTGAAAAGGCCCGCGCCCGGGAAACAAAAATCGTCGCCCGGCGGCTAGTCCAGGGTTTGTGCTGGAAGCACCATGCCCGGCGAAGCAGGAGGTTCAGCGCGTCAGAAGAAAGAACAGATAGCCCGGCAAAGGTGAAATTCCGTTCAAGGAGTAACAAGACTGGAGAACAGCGAAATGAGAAGACAAAGAGGGACAGGTACCAAGCACTGCCACACATGAGAGCACAGCCCCGGCCTCATATGTCACCGGTCACAATTGGCTTCACTTTCCCCCCACCCATACATCGGCGTGCACTGTGGAGAATGTGCGCAGTTATACCGCCACATCAAAACACTGGATCCGAGTGCTCTAGGATCTTCTTTATAAACCGGTCATTTTGGCCCGACGGCCCCGACCATAAAAACCGGTTTATAAACCGGACTAATAAACAAGACCCTAGAGTGCTCTGATACACTCGGACCGAGGGCATTGACACACTCAATTGGACTGTATTTTGGCCATGGATGCAGTCGAACTGAGGTTCTCCTCGCAGGCTGACTGAGAGTGTCCTTGCAGGTGTCCTTGTAGTGGACCCGACTGCCATTTGTTACATTTGCCCCAACTGTTTTAAATTCAATATATTATCTTAACCGTTATATATACGTGACATCAACAATGTACTCTACATCCACTCCGCGCCGGGGCTTGATTGTACAATGAGATACACAAACAAAAAAATATATCTTCACTCGTTACCGGACAATAATCTAATCCCGAATCGAACGGGGATCCCACTGCATCAAGTTGATGGTACCTTCTGGATACTCTTCGTGGGTACGTACCATCCCGTGCGGTATTTCAGTACCGGGTGAGGTGTGCCTGAAATTACTTGAGGAGATTCTATTTGTCGTTGACGCGGACCGTCTCCAACTGGTTTGCGTACCGGGTGAGCCGAAAGCGAATTGAATGAACTTACTTGTTGTTATGATGATGTTCCTCTGGAAAAACTAAATTAACTGAGGGTCACGCACCGCTGAGGATTTGAGGGGCCTAATTTGTTACGGGAGGATGCATAGGCGTGGCACAAATCGATGCCGGAATAGTTGGCAGGAGCAGGAATGAATGAAGAATAAAAATAGGACACGCACACAACTAATAACCCGGCCCCGAATCGAACGGGCATCCCACCAATGACCTCCGCAGAGTCGCTGTGGGTTCGGACCATCCGCTACCAGGACTTGTGGGCGGTATTTGAGTACGGGCTGGATTGAGGGAGAGTTGGCGGACCAACTGGGGTTGCTGTGCGGGCACGGCAGATACTGGGTCGAGTGCTGTTCCTCGAGGACAGGCAGGGACAGCAAAAATGAGCTCAATCGATTCAGGGTCCAGTCCCGGATCGAACGGGAGGTGCGGACCATCCGCTACCGGGCCTCCAAGGTACTCGTGGATCGCATGGCGTGCAACAGATTTTGGTATGACTTTTCAATAACAGACACGAACAGAAAAATCATCTTTCCCAACAATGGCCCAGTCCCGAATCAAGCGGGAATCACACTGAAATCGATATTTTCGTGAGGTGCGAGATTTGGGGAGAGGTGGCTTGGTATAAGTGTGGTCTCAACGCCAAGTGCGGCGAGTGAAGATGGGATTGACGAGGGGTCGCGGCAGCGCAGAGAGACATGGTTTTTTTCTTTAACGCAGCAGACCGTGATGTCGTTAGAACGGGATGCGGGAGTAGTATGCGGAACGCATCAAGCACGACTTCTTGAAGGATTCAAGGAAGAAACGCGCATGATGTTTACGGGAATTGACGAGCCGAAGAGCGCAATATTTGACGCGCGAGAACTGAATTAGATTATCTTGATGCAGCATTAATATCACGACAAAAGAAAGGTCGCAATTGCATGGCCTAGTCCCGAATCGAACGGGATACGACTGCAATTGTAAGATATTACTGGTCGTGGTGCGGACCATCCGCCACTGGGCCTTCTGAAAGGTGTTTAAACACTGCGTCAGGTGTGGTTACCTTGAGGCTGATTATAGCAGGGGCTGAGTAGTTTTGGAAGGATATGTGCATGCAATTGAGGAAGAGAGGATCGAATAAGAATAGAGAAACGTACCCGAACTATGGCCCAGCCCCGAATTGAACGGGCATCCCACTGAACGATTTTCCGAGCTTGCCACTCGTTGTGGGTGCGGACCATCCGCTACCGGGCATTCTAAGCGGTATTCGGAACTGCGTGAGGTGCGCGATTTGGGGAGAGGTAGCTTGATATAAGTGTGGTCTTCGACGCGGCGAGTGGAAATGGGATTGACGAAGGGGCGCGGCAGCGCAGAGATTTTATTTTTAAAAACGCAGCAGACCATGATGTTGCCAGAATGGGATGCCAGAGTAGTATTCGGAACGCATCAAGTACGACTTTCTTGAAGGGATTCAAAGAAAAGGACAGACTCGAGGGTAACGGAGAGGGAGCGCGCGTGATGTTGACAGGAATTGAAAAGCCGAAGAGCGCGATATGCGCCGGGCGAGAACTGAATCGGATTAAGGATCCTACGAAAGAAGGAAATGGAGACGATGACGAGCCTTCGCCCAAAGGGGAAAGGTGATGCCATCAAGCCGCCTCCTTCCAGTGCGCGTCTTCGTTTTCTGGACTCTGCAGTACTCGCCGATGCACCGAGGCAGGCGTCCCTCACACACCGCTAGCATTGTTTACACCTACGCACGTCTCTACTCAATATGAATGCGCCCTCATCGACATCCGCGGGTGGCTCCTTGGCGGGCATCAGGAAAACTCTTCCCAGTAATTTTTTACAATTTTTGTCCAAAATTTCTTTCGGGGTGGAAACTTTTGATATTTTTGGTAATTGTGCATACATTCTCTGTGAAATGATCAGAATTGACGGAAAGTTGGCATACTTTGCAATCACGTACACAAATTTCATTCATTTCTTCGACATTTCATACAATATAATCATGTTTTTTTTTTCCTTTGGGCGGCAATTGAGCTACAGTTAACAAAGCTGAACGACGACTATGAGAAAATAACAGTTCAGAATCAAGAACACTGCAGCTTTCTATCAAACTGTGACATGGTAAAGAAGCCCAAGTACCAAGATAATCCGGTCCATGAGTTCCATCCGAGTACTCAGTCGGCGACGCGAATCATACTACTTCGACATTGAGAAATTCCATAAGGTTAGCCGAGACCGGCCCTAATGAAACTCCGCCTGGCTGATTGCCGTGCTTCGCTCGCTAAGACTCGCTTGTGGGAGTTCCCCGATCAAGGCCAACACAATGCCAAATGTTGATCAACCACGCATCGCCTTTCTTCCTTTCCCCACCACCTCTCTCTCGTCGACTCCTCGTCCTGCCTCTTTCACAACCCCAGCTCGCTAACCCGTGGTCCCCACGCACTCCCAAGGCCATTCAGATATATATACTGTGTGTCTCTGCCCCCGCTTTCCTGTGCGCACACTCAGACATGACTCAAGAATACAGTCTCCATGCCAAACATGACAGTGGTCCCGACAGCAATTGCTCTGCCTCTGCTGGTATGGCCAGTCATACCCGTTGCTCCGGCCACTACTGACATACACCATATTAGTCGACGTCCATATCTCCAAATAAGCTGTACGCAGGTTTTCTCGAGCTCTTACGCCACGTACTCACCATGCATGCAGGGGTTCTTGAACATGGTATAGGATCAAGTCGTGCGTCGGCCGTCAATCCGTGCTGATTTGTCGAGGACTGTTCCGAGCCGCAGTACGTCAATGTCATCTATGTTTTGAGTCACGAACTCACTCTTCTCTGCCGCACGTACTACCAGCTGTGCTTCTACTCTACCGATCCCCGTCTCGGCTAATCTACAAGTCCTACACCATCAGTTGCTTGAACGCCTACCCCATCACTCGCTCGAACGGCTCCCGTACGTCCCGGTCCTCTTTGTGTTATCCTCTTTCTTCCCCATCCACCTTGCACGCTCCTCCCTCCCTGCCGCTTGTGCGCTGCCCCACCGCCCAGCTTCTCTTTTCCTCTACCAATCCCTGCGTGGGCCAATGCACAATTCATGTGCTATCACTCGATCGAATGGCTTGTGCATGTCCGGTTCCTCTCCGTATTGTCCAGGCATCATCTTTCTCCTTCCCCCCACTGTATGTTCTCTGCCGTGATGTTTGATACCAAGCCTAATATGTGTTATAGCGCGAGCCTCCTATGGCGCCGGTGACTTTTGACGGAGCGGGATAGGGTATTGGGAGTATGTAGCATAATGTAGTCGAATAGAGATGAAATGAAATTCTTCGTGATCGTGATATGTGCATTTGAGCGCGCGATTGGCCTATTAATCCGAGAAAAATTGAGGTTAAATTCGTACAACCTTTGCACAAACATTGAGCAATTTTCGATATTTTCTCGGGGGGGAACATATTTTTGCTAAATTTACCTCACTCAAGGAACTGAAGGAATTTTCGAACATTTTATGCAAAAATATCACAAAATTTCTCCAGGGGGTTTCCCTGATGGGTTAGGACTCAGGAGGCGCGGGAATCCGGGATGTCCTGGTCGCTCTCTATGTTGATGCGAGTGACCAATAGGCACCGATTCTTTCGATGAATGTGCGTTTGGGCTTCCGTTCCCGTCCTTTGCAGTCCCTTACACTTATGCGCAGACTACGGCTCGAGGCCTGCGCGCGCGCACAGGATCAGAGAGGCTCCTTTTCGGTGTGCTCGACGCGAGATTGTTGGGTGCGTGCATCTACGCCCACGTCCCGCATTGCCATCCATCTCCATCTCTCTATAGCCCACCCAGCCCACGCGCACGCCCTCCCTCGTACGCGTCCCATATTCTTATTTCCATCCTATCTCGAGTCCACGCGCCTCCCTCCGTCCGTCCCAGCTCTCCGCGCCCTTAGGCTCCATGCTCGGGCTCCCGCCCCCTCCCTCACTGCTCGCGTTGATTCCGCCATGCCGCGCGCACTAGTACTCCCTCCGCCTCCCTGCTCCCCGCCTGCGCCTTCTGCGATACGGGCACTTCCTCCATCCCTGCCTTCGTCCTTCCATCGTCGACGACGTCTGCGGGCTGCCTTTTCTCCATCCCGTTCCTCCTCATCGTCCTGCTTCCTCTTCTCTGATTCGGCCCGCCTATTACCGCCCCCTCCGCCCCGCCTAACCCCTCTTGATATACAATCCCACCTCGCTCCTCGTCCCATCTTCCCCCACTTATGCATTTGCTTCGCTTTGCGATGGCTAATCCTCTGTTCACACAGACCCGCCTCCGCCTCCGCTGACTTCCTTGCCCGGCGAGCGACAAGCATGGAGTACGACGCGATGGAGCCCGACGCAAAGGAGGGACATGCGACGGGGTGAATTGCGGAGGGGAACGCGAATGATGGAATGGACACGGACCGATTCGTCACTCCCCGTCTACGTCTGCGCGCGAGGTGACACCATTCCCTTTCGACGTGCCGGATATTGAGACTCGAGGCAGGTGGTGCGAGATGAGATCGCGATGCGATGCAACGTCGGATGCGAGGACTGCGACCCCGTGTGTTATCCCTTCCATCTACATTATCTCTACGCGAGCGCTGACTATTTGCTTTATTTCCTTGTTACAGCACTCGGCCCCGACGACGCACGCTACGTGCATGGCTCTGTGATTCGGTGATTGGAGATTATGGTACAGGACGGTGGAATAGGGGTGGTACTGCTCGCGCGCTCCCTCTGCCCTCTCCCGCCACTCCGCGCCCATCCTCCTTGGTTTCTCCGATACTCGCATCCCTCCATCCTTCCGCCTCCGCCTCCCCGCTCCTGCCCATACGAGACCCGTCCCCGTCCCGTCCCCCTCCCTCCGTCCCTTTCTCTCATCCCCCAGTGCTCGCACCCTCCTCCGGCACTGCTCCGTCCTCGGCTCCTTTGTTCCCCCATCCCATCCCGTCCTCCGTCCTCATCCTGTCCTCCTCTCCATCTCTGCTCTTCGTTGTCGCTAACCTCCGCTTCACACACACACACCGCCCTACGTGCCGCTGCGAAGGGGGTATGGCTCGACGAATGGTGGAGGCGTCGGCGCGAGGGCGAAGCCGGAGGCTGCGAGTCCGTGCGTCCACCTACACGGCAGGATGTACATCCAGGAATATCATATCGGGGGCACGAGGTCGCTGGCGCCATTCCTCCGGAGGGCGCCAAATTCCTTGCATGGCCGCTGGCTAAGCTCATTTGATTGATGTTGACGCCCCTTTTCTCCCGCTGCGATCTCAAAGTGCTATATTCAAAATTCGATCGCCTGAAACTGGACGGCAATTAGATTGAACGTGGTTCATTTGAGCGAGAATAGACACAGTGTGCGTGGTCATATCGAGGGACATACAGTCGGCTGGCTCATAATGCATAAGCTCATAATGCATACCTGCCAAATTTCCTCATAATGCATAGGATTTCAGATCCACCAAAATGCATTTCACCACCATAGAAGTGAGCTCATACTGCATAATGCTCATAATGCATCGGATTTGGGAAAATTCCTCTTAATTTGGCAGGGAACCGACCTTATGCATTATGAGCCATCCGACTGTAGATAAGTGGTGGAACTCCGAGTCCTCCGCGTTTACAGTAATGGAGCGCCGGCGATGGGCGATTCTGGCGGTTGACATCTGGGGTGGGTTCGATGCTCATTTGATTAAGGTTCACGCCCTTTGCTCCCGCTGTGATCTTAAAGTGCTATATTCAAAGTTCAATCGCAAGAAACTGGGCGCCCTGTCGGAACCTCATGGCAGACATTCGAAGAAAGAAGACAAGCGTTCACGAACCAAATTTGGGGCCTCAGAGACATTGTCTGAATTGTTAGAGGCGGCGCGCCAGTGCCGCGTCAAGTTCCCCGTCACGCTTCATCAATGCGCCGGTGTGCGCCGTCGCGTGTCACTTTCACCCAGCCCCCGCACCACAAAAGGGAAGACCATTGCCACACAAAATTGGACGGGCGCTTGGTGTCGTGCCTCGGTCCCACGGGCGTATCGGAAGATTCCGAGTTAGGCGCCATACTAGGTACAATTTTAGTCAATTGAGCAAAGAAGAGGAAGGAAGACCTGATAAATCGGGAAGCGCCTGACTGTCCAATTGGCAGTGGCAAAGCCGCGTTGGCGCCGGGCGGTTCGGGAAGTCAGGACAGGAAAAAATGATCACATCCTCGTCATACATCTAAACACATGAGTAGGGATCCCCACCGTAACCGTAATTACGGTGTACGGTTACGGTCTGACGGTCACCGTATCCGTCCCGTAAGGCCCACGGGAGACATTTTACGGTTACGGTCTTCACCGGCCGTAACCCGTAAAAACCGTAAGAATACGGCCGTATACGGTAACTTTACGGCCGTAAATGCAGCACCCAAATTTTGTGATTCTGAAGGAGGATGAGGACAGAATGTCCGTCTCTCTCTGTGGGAAAATCTATGGTAAAGTGGTAGCGACTGTGGAGACTATTAGACCAGGTAATTTTCAGCAAGAGGGGGCTCAGACAACCGCATGGATGGTCGGTTGAGTCATCGGTTGAACTGACCTGGGCCTCAAAATTGGCCACACAGTGTCCTCCCAATGGGCCAAAACATACCTACACATGGCTGAAGCAACTTGTAATCTAAACCTTCCGTCTTAGCTGTCTCGATTAAGAGCCCCAGACCTTAGCTGAATTTGTTTGCCGATTTACGGCCGTAATTACGGTGACGGACCGTAAAACTGACCTACCGTAACCGTAAGAGCCTTTGAGAGCTCTTTACGGTGACGGTTACGGCCGGTTGGACCACATTTACGGCCGTAAAGTTTACGGTCGTAACCGTATACTGTACGGTGGGGATCCCTACACATGAGTACATTTGACGCCCATCCAATCCACGGCCGTCGGCGGATGAATCTCAGGTATGTCGAACCTCGTTTTCTACCACCCACTCCGTCACGAGTCGTAAAAAATATTTTTTGACTCGTTCCTTTTACGCCCGGCGCCGTTTCACGGCTAAAAAAAACTCGGTTTTCCCTATGACTTTTTTGACTTGTGGCATGTATGGGCCGCAATTAACCCTTTTAAAGCCTCATTCCCGCTATCTTTAGTAGTGGGTTTTGTGGCCGTTTGCCGCACCATTTTCTCCGATCACCACTGCGGGAGTTGGAACGAACAAATATTTGGTTGCTTGTAAACGTTTTGGGCCCGTTTGGACTTCGCTGCCTTTTTAGGGCAAAATCCTCTCCTCTCCGTCCAACCTCCAACCCAATCCGGTACTTTGCTTCGGCTTTTTCGGCAGAATTTGAAATAAAAACATCGGCCCGTGCGGCAAGAAACCAAACAAAGCTTTCGGCTTTTTCCGCAGTATCAAATTCTTCATTCGATCATAATTCATTCTGCCCCTAGTCCGCCTCTACTATGATCCTCCCCTATCTGCTTTTGTTTAAAGCTCCACCCTCCCTCAACCCACCTCCCCTCTCTCCCCATGGCTCTCACTGTCGATGGAGAGCACGGCCTAGAGCCATCGAATCAATGTTCAGCTCGCCGTTTACTTGCCCTGAGGTCATGTCTAATGGAATCAATCAAGGTATGCTCTGAATATATTCAAGACATGGCGCTAACCATCCCTAGTTCAGCCAACAGCCGTTCAGTAACTCTCAACAACGCCTCGAACTCTGATCTAGGTAGGATTTCATGCTCGTTTCCTCCCCAACAGTCAGCTACATCGAACTCGACTTGGAATAGATCAAAAACTCGTCTGTATTAATCTCCCCCACACATTGACTCGGGCTCGATGCATATCCGTGAGGTTTGAACTCGCATTCCATCTCTATCTATTTAACTTTCTTTTTTCGTGTGCAGGCTCGCCGTATCCCGATGCTCTCTTACTCGTGCACTCGTACAAAGGGGGTCTGGATCGACTCTGAGTCGGAGTGGTGCACATATCATAAGATTTTCAACTCGGTCTCCATTCGACAATGTCTCAATCCTCATTCGACGCTCTAGGGATCTTGACCATTAATCTCGCAAAATAAACACTCGGTGCATCATAACCGAGGCAAGTTTCATGTTCGTTTATTCTATTTATTCACACCCGCATTCCGTCGCTTCAAAGTGCTGAGGAATTGAACTTCGAGCTTTCGACGTTGTATTCAACTGCCTCGGATTCCTAATGCCCTTTCATTATATCTCCTTCCGTCCTTCCTTAATCCTATTGCTTGCCATCTTTCTCAGGGCTCGCTTTCAACCTCGCTTTTACTTCGGAATTGCAGTCCGAGTCCCTCCAGCTCTCCCCGTGTATGACACCTAATTACCGTGTACCTACCCCTTCGAAAGTGCGCTTGGGAGCCTCTAATGCCCCTGCGTTTCAATCTGTTCAACCTGCTAGAGATCCATCGCGATAAGTCTTCAGCGCTTCAGCTTCAATCTCCTTGTCCTACCTGCCACCCCTACGATATTCGCGGAATCCTTTCTGTTTGAGACTCGAAAGCACTGTATGCACTTGAATTTTCCTGACACACCTTGAATCTGCAACTCAGCTGACGATATATTTATTCATTCCCCAGCTTGAGCCCGACGCTACGCCGGACAAGAGCAACAGTAAGTGCACATAGGTGCTGTCGTGCTCCCGACTCCCCATCCAGTCGTCCTTATCAACTGTCATGAATTCCAGCCCACGAAGAAATTGAATGCATTCAATTCAAGTTATTACCTACAACACCAACTACATAAACGCCGCCCGCGTGCGCAAGGCCGAATCATTTAGTGGCTCCCGAAACCCTCCCTCACCGAAACGACTCCTGGCGTCTCGACGTGTCCGTAAGACTCAATGGGCGCCGCACCGTGCACACGCCTCGCGCTGCGCCACGCCCGTGACTCGCGAATCGCGCGGGCCGCTCCCGACTCCTGCAGAAAATGCTCAGCCAGGGCCTTTTACACCAAGCAGCTCGGAATATTGCGAAATATAGATAGAGAGTTTGTGCTGCAGCCATCCAAGCCATCAGTTGGCATTTTTGCAGTGCGCTATTGAGGAGGAATCAAAAGCAAGCTTCCTCTGTCAGCGGCCTGGCCACCCAACCGATTAACTTAGTATCTGGCAGGGTGGACTCCTCCGAGAGAGTTGGTTTCAATCTACACTCGATATCCCGGTCGGGGCAGAGGAGAACACCTTTTTGGTGCGTGGTATACACCCTTGGTATTCGGTGTTCGATACCGACCGCCCATTCTTTGCTTCTATCCTTCCCGATATAGCTCTACGTCATGGCACCGTCGGCGGGGATCCATAGGTATCTAACGCATACCTTCAAAGTGGCTGATGTCATCAATCGCACAGCAACTCGGCAACGCGCTGATACCCTTGATGATTCCATCAAGACAATCGAGCGCGTAGGAATGCGATCTTCATTCTCCTAATGTTCTGACACTTATTTCAGTGTTATTCGCGTCTGAGTTCCTCTATCCCGGCTAGAGAACATATAGCCCACTGGGATCAATTCTCAAAAGACGTCTCCGGAGACAATTTTGATGAAACCCGTAGACTTGATGGTAGACGAATATACAAAAATGATCCCAACCGTAGAATTGATTAAAACAGGAGACAGTGATGGGAGACAAAATCCAAGCCGGTCATACGCGGTTGTGAGCCGGTTCGCAAGAGACGTGTCACACAAATTTTCCTCTCAAGGCCTCCAGGCCTTTGATGCGTTCCAATTGGCTTGCAGGACATATCTACTACCTTAGCTGACTCACATCCGCGAGCATAGAGCTTTGAACCGACTCTCAACTTCCATGGGTTGAATCAGTTTCTTCGGATGCCACTTGGCTAGAGACACTATATTATTGCATTGCAGCAGGCGAATAACCACAAACCACTGCCCGTACTTCCTCCGGCCATTCTCTAAACGCTTGCTACGCGGCTGCCAGTCCCAAATACCAACCTGGTTTGAACGTGCTGGGCTGCTTCCAGTTCTTTGGACCACCCAAAGGTCTCTCTGAAGGACGACGAAACTATGCTATACAGTATCGCGGTGAAACATGTAAGCCCTATTTAGCACCGTTAAAGCATCATAACTTTTTGCCACCTATACCCAGATTTGCAACCATCAGCAGGGAGTTGTGCACGGAGGCCCTTACGGCACTGGAGACACATGTTTCCTCGACGGGGTAAACTCTTGTTATAAATATTCACAGATACTTACAGGAAGTCTAGAGGAAACAGCATGGGGGCAAGCGGCGAGCAAACATGAACATATTTGAGCGCCAGCCAACCAAGTATGCCATTCTGGGAACGAAGCGGTAGTGCACCAAAATAAGAGTCAAACCGCACCGACAGTGCCTACAATGCGTGATCGTGAACCAGGATGACGGGACGGGATGAGCGGGAACGTCCGAGCGGCCATAGAAAATTGATCGGCGGTCTCGCGTTTTGTCTCTGGAGAATTTGATGGGCTGACATTCCATCACTCATCTCCAGAGACGTCTGCAGACCCGGATCTCCCAGTGGGCTCGACCTTCTGCCCGGTCGGGAGATATTCCCCGGAAAGGGATAGATTATGTCTGTGATGTATTCAATGCCGGATGTACTTTGTGCCTTTAAAATGAAGATGAGTCAGGCGCATTCGGTGTACACTTGGGAGACTGAAAATGCGACGTGGAAGGTGCCACTCGGGAGTCGTCGATCGAGGGAGACTAAGACCTACGAGACTGGAAAAAGTCGGAAGATAGATAGCGGGCATTGCCGCGAAGCGGGCTACATAGATTATTTCATAAGTCGTCAGAGGGCTCTGTGCAAGTTGTGGAGGTACGGACAGGGGGAGAGCCCCGAGGTCGGAAAAAGTGGCCGGAAATGGCCTCAGATTGCCGAGGGTTTCGGCAGCCGGCGTGCTCGGTTTTAATCGGTCGCGCGACCGACTAAATCCGATGAACTTTGGGACGGAAACCCAGGGCAATTTGAGGCATTTCCGGCAAATTGGAGCCCTCGGAATGTGCAACCCCGCCATGCCAAAGGTGATGGTAAATCGGTCGCGAGACTGATTAAAACCGAACATGCCGGCCGGCAAAACCTTCGGCAATCTGAGGCCATTTCCGGCCACTTGAAACCCTTGAAATGACCGATTTTTCACCGACCGGTCGGATCAGCTTGGCGCCACGTGACCGCGCGCTTCTTGTCCGTCCTTTCCGTTCGACCCGGCGTCCGCACACCCGCTCTGGACGTGGTCTTCTCAGGGTTTCGACGCAGTGGGGAGCGCGCACCTTCGCGTGCTGCGATTGACGGCGCAGTGATAGATTCGACCGCGGATCACGATGGACTCGCCCCAGCCGCCGAGACATGGTCATGTCTATCCATTTGACGTGCCTGCTAATGGCGCTCCGTCCTCTGCATCCTTCTCCCCCCTCTGTGAACTTCCATGAGACTGCCTGTGATCAAGGAGGCGCAGATCTAGAGCGCGAGGCTGCAAATCCGACCTCGCCTTTGACCCCGCCTGGCGCCGTGCTGTGCTGCCTGATACCAGACGCCACGGCGAGCTTATTCGTCCTGGTGGGAGGGAGCCGAAGATTGGGGCGGAGACGGAGCTTACACTTGACTTCGCCTGGAGCATCCCCCGCGCGGCGGGCCGCGCTACCCGGTACCGGACGGCACGCCCGTTTCTTGAGCAGCATCCATTTGCACTCGGCCCACACTCATTGGTGTTCGTGTTTTGGGCGCCTTCATGCTGGGGGAGGCAGAGGGGAGGGAGGAAACGGAGTTACACGCGGAGAGAGGCACGCGAAGGAAGGAACCGACGATACGAATCTTGGACCATCCAGCGGAGGACGCTCTTGTCCGCGACCTTGGACGCGTCCTGAGTGTCCGAAAAAGGGACACAGAGATGAGATTATGCGTGCGTATACTGTATCCTCATCCACAGGTTCCCTCCTCGTACTCATGATCATCTCTTATATTACTCCGACTCGGCATCCGCCCTTGAGTCGATGCGAATTTCCATGACTTGTGCACGTCGGGCCTCTGGATCTACAAACTCGCGCGGCTAGACTGAAAGCATACGGAGCAGACTTCGTTTTCAAGCTCGACTACGAGGATGTACTTTTCACTAGCGTCAATTTCCACTCTTCCCGTCTTCACCGCTAGCTCTTCACCATTCGCTCCTCACACTTCCCGACTTCACTCTCCCCGCATTTCGACGCCCCCAATCCCGCTCCTTGGCTTCCCGCGCTCCAGCGACCCATCCTTGATGAAGCGGAGTGGAGGTGCATTAAGCCTCGAAGCGCGACCGGCGGCGACGTGCACATATCGCGCATCGGTGCTCTTCACTGCGCGCCACAATTCCGTCCGCTCTCCGCCGGGTGCTTCCGTGCTCGTACCTCGATAGTCCGGAGGCGCCGTACCAATTCAAGGGCTCGGAGGAAGTCCCGAAGGCGACAGAAATATGCGGCTCGCAGGGTGTGCGGAATGGCTAAGATATAGCCTGTGGATGGAGCGCACCTCGACGACAGTGAACATGAATGTCTTGCGGGGCACAGGTCAGTCAGCAAAAGGTCGAAACAAAAGTTCGATGAGAACGCGAAATTTAATCTGGAGCCGTGGAGACAAATTCAGTCAGGGAACTCGTGCGTGTCAGAATGATGCATGCGTGGAACACGCCTCGACACGTTATCCCGGCCCCCGATGACTACAATAAATTCAGACCTATCGAGAGGATAAGACGATATGGATATCCATCCAGATGGAAACATGACGCACATCGTGTGGGAAAATGTCTGAACATTCGAATTGAAAGTAAATGACGAGTTCATCTGGAGACAATCATGTTGAAGCCATTCGAATTTTGAATCTTCAGGGAATAAGACCGCCAAACGTTTGAAAAGGGGGGAGTACAATGTTGACGGTCGAATGTTCTAAAGGCGCTTGAAGTTTGAAGAACCCCGAGATAGAGAACCAGAAACCAGAACGAACCCATGCACCAGGAGGAGCCCGAGGAAACCGAGAGGCATCGAAATGACAGATGATAGTAGTCTCCTGGATAGGACCTTGAAGGACATCAGCTCGAGGTGTTGCAGGATCTTGATAGGTGACTACTTCGAAGCCACAGAACTCTCGGTCAAGCTGGAGGTCCTTGAAGTGTTTTGAATGTTCTCGCAAATAAAGTGGATCCTCCAGCTTCGACTTGAAGAACCGTTGTTCTGGACGCCCTAGAAGCCATCTCATTACTGCGATTGAAAGCAAGTCTTAAGAATCCAGTCATAATCGTCGGCATTGAATCAGAAGCGAAGGCCGCCGCGCGGTGCGACAGGACATTATTTCGTCGAGTGATCTGTTTGTGACGTTGCTGGGTCTTGCTGGACTTGATTCTTGTAAGGACTGATTTGGGGGCCCGTACTGAGAGGGGAGATGGGCTGCGGGGAGGCAGGACGATGATGGGGGAAAGAGCGAAGCCTAGATGCGACGGGCCTTCCTTTTGAGCGGCTCTTGAGCGCTCGACCGGAGATCGTGGATGGAGCGGCATGGAATATGCCGGACTTCTTCGAAGCTAAATGGTGATCGGACTTTTCGTTTTAGAATTTCACTTGGCAAAAACAGAATAATCCTATGAGGTCGGACCCAAGGCACTGGAGCAGGGAGCGTGGTTGAGAAAGAAAGTTCAAATTGAGGTGATGGTAAATATGTGCATAGAAAACATGACATCTGCTTAAGATACGAGTAATAATGTGCATACGAAATCAGGGTGTCTGCTTAAGATACAAGTAATCGCGTAAGTTCTAGAGAAACAGATTCAGGGCCCGCCTTGCAAACGCCTTGCCTCCGCCGACTCGACATCCAGAATGAGATCACCTACTATACTTCCCGCGCCCGTGTGGACTGGCCACTCCACTCCCGCCTCCAACAAATTTCCTTAGTTGACAATAAGAAGAGTTACAATGCGTGAGGACCACATGCTCTCCAGACACACACGCTGAAGGCGGACTCCGCACTGACGCCTCAGGCATCTTGAACATCGCGCACTGTTCGATTGCATCCAGCAGTCTGGAAGATTCGGATTCGACGTCTAGACTTCAGGCTTGTGCCTTCGTTCCTGGCCTGGAATGGATAAAATATTGCTTTAGTATTATTGGCATGAAAAGATTGCGACTCAGCGCTATGTAATACTGGGACTTTCTTTCGCCGGCGGTTTCCTGTTCCTCTGCCTCAAAAAAAAAAGAATACTCGGATCATGCTACGCAAAGATAAAAGTTATCGACTTGGGTAGGGCATGTCGGTCCTGTTTGATTCATGCACATGCACGTATATGAAACATTCGACTAATTCGAATTTGAGGCGTGTGCCCGCTTCATTTTACTTCTATTCCCGCAGCGTGGAACCGGTGAACGATTGGCCCAGCATTTTTCGGAGTGGCAAGCTTGGGAGTCGACGCCACACCACCAGGCATTCTTGGGCCTGTCGACTTCCGTCGGCGCGCCTCAGAGGAAGATTCCCGAGTCCTACGCATGGTGTTAGCAAAATTCCCGCACACCATGTGGCGCCTCCAGACTAAAGAGGGATGGCTGGCTACTTTCGGCGCTGTTCGACTTTATGCACATGCAGCTGTCTATGAAACATTCGGACTTCCTTCGAGATCCGGGTCTGGGTTATTTTAGCTTCCTTCAGCCGCATGTCCTCTATGTGGAATCGGTGAAGGATCGGACAGTGTAACTCAGTTGGTAAGTTTTGCAGCATACACTGTATTGGTCTGAAAGGTTTTTGAGCCAATGCTAAACACTCAGCGAGCACGGAGGCATAAACATCCTACAATGTTTTGCCGACGCAGTCTGGGAATTATGGGAAGGAAGTCTGGTTGCAATTGAGCGGCTCAACTTTCGGTAAATTGGCACAGTGCTAACATTCCGTATGTCCGAGTCATGCGTCAGAAGCTCGCACGAAGTCAGCAACTGCCGGAATCGCCATCAGCTGACCATTTAGCTCGACCTGACCATCCAGCGACCAGTGTATAAGTAGCGGGAAGTCGTTAACGCTGAATCCCAGATTCCCACAATGACCAATACCATTCCACTCTCAGCAAATCAGGCTGCCTTTTGCGATATGTTTCCCCAAGGCCGACTGTGCCGGTTGATCAACCGCCGCTCTGGGACCTTGCTCGATATTCAACCCGATCTAACCCTCGTCAACGATAAGGTTCCCCAAGTCGTAGGCAAGCACAATGCTCGTTTGTTTATACTCCTTGTCTCAACCTAACTCGAAACAGGCAACGCGGAGAGCGCCGGTGTACAATATGTAACTCGTAGACTTGTTTTTTCTGGGTTTCTCAAATTAATGGTGTTCTTTTTTTTTAGTGGATGATCGTGCCCCACGGAGACGGACAGGCTATTATCCCAGTGCCCAAGGACGGCTCCTCTACCGTACGATATCTCTCGCCCAGCAGTCTCAACACAGATCGCCCAATCACTATATCTCCCTTCCCCGCGTCGTTCAGCATCTTCCCCACTTCGGACTGCCCTCAACTCAGTGATAGCCCTCTTACGAGCTTCTCCGTGCCGCAGGGTCTCTACGAGGAATGGACCTGTCAGATCAGCTGGCCCCACTTCCGCAATACGGAGCCGAGGATGTTGGACTTGTATGCCGGCGTTGCGACCGCAAACACCATGGTCCGTCGTCTCATTACTAACCTGGGAAGGACTTTAATCAATGTAAGACGCATATAGGTCGTCCTCTATCCATATTCCGGGACCCAGTGGCAGTTCTGGCGCATCCAGTTCATCCGGTACAAAGCGGGAAATTAATGAGGATTAAATCTGTATGAAAATCGTCGCTTCATCCGGGCGTACTGTGCAGAGGGGGAGAAGCCAAGAAAATGCGGCTACGGTCCAGTTTCCATCCAATTGTACTTCTAGGAGAATGTATTAGTTTATCTCCAGGACGATATAGTAACAAAAACGCTCGTGGCTTCCTCCAAGGATGCGTCAATGTTTTACCCGGTGTGAACATGATTGTCTTCTATTGGATTCACTATTGCTCTGCCACAGCGCCAAGGCAAACATCATACTTGCCGGAGAGGTATTTATGCGGAAGGGTTTTGCCATCAACAGCGACGTTTTGAGTGCAGACAGTGCGGTAGTGCTCTCTATCGAATATGTCGGAGATAGTCCCTGGAACGTAGATATAATTGATTGTATCTCACTGGTTGAGAATTTCGATTTTTTCACCAATTTTCTCACTGAAAAATGTGATTTATTTTTCAGACATTTTTCAGTGAAAAAGAAGGTGAAAAATTAAAAATTTAAACTTTTTCAGCACTTTCTTGATTCAGGGTGAAAAATTCGAAATAAAATCAGAAAGTGCTGAAAACCTTTTAAATTTTTCATCTTCTTTTTCAGTGAAAAATGTCTGAAAAATAAACGACATTTTTTAGTCAGAAAATTGGTGAAAAATCGAAATTCTCAACCAGTGTCTATACATCAATCGCTTGGAGGATTTCTGGCTCAGGAAATATCTTTGAAGACGGGGGATGATTGGGAGATGCGAAAAATGCGGCGTGGTTGGCCGATCGTGGCTAGACGGAGTTCGTCGCAATACGATCATTCTGTGAGGTCAGAGTATCCGCCTGTGTAGGCCGCGCACAAATTTATACAACAATGGCTCCGACCCGTTCCCGTTTTCGACGGCTTGACGGCCCGTCGCAACGGTTACCGACCCGTCCGTCGGGAGGTTCGATCCTCCTTCAAAACGGACGGGTACGTGACGGGTTCAGCCCGTCAACGGGTAACCCGTACCCGGCCGTTGACGGGTTGACGGGTGTTGCTGTCGGTGATGTTCGGAACAAGCCAGCACATTTCCGGCCTGATGCTATCGTGATGTGATCCCTTTGGCCGCCGGCTCGCTGGCACTTGCTTTGAACCTCCAAAACTGGCGGTAAGGATACTTACAGCCGTGGTGAAGATTTAAAATTCCGAGAACCATAGTGTTCGATGAAGAATCTATATGAAGTTTGATTAATCAATCGGGGTCTCAACACATAATCTGGTTTGATGGATGTTTTGCTTAAGCAGAAGCGACGGTCGGGGCCTTGCCGGGCGGCGGTTCCCGATCAATCACTGATGAGCTCTGTTTAACCATATTTACAGCTGCTTGCACTGGTTGAACATTTCAAGTTTTTCAGTGAAAAAATTGGTGAAAAATGTCCATTATTTTTCACACTTTTTTTCACTGAAACCATAGGTGAAAAACTTAGAATGCTTTCACTGCTTTTTCATTTTTAAGGTGAAATTTTTGAAACAAGTCAAAAGTGCTGAAAAAGTTTTGAATTTTCCACCTACTTTTTCAGTGAAAAAATTCTGTAAAATCCTGGATATTTTTCACCAATTTTTTCACCGAAAAATTTGAATAGCTCAACCAGTGTTGCATATGTACACCACTGTTTGCGTCCGACACGGGAGCCGCGTGGGATCAGTCGACAACTGATCGGGTCCAGATTCTACATCGAAACACTGAAATCGGACCGCCAATCATCCCTTCTCGGCGGCTCGACACTGGTCCAACGTTGCCTTCTCCATGCTGGTGATGTATTTTCATGATGCTGACTTGGTATCTAGTCCCTTGTATAGGCCCATCAATGGATCCGCCCATTATTTTAGCACGACAGGACCGAGAAATTCATCGCGAAAATTTGGCCAGAAGAATTAAATTGACCGGGTACGTAGGGAGAATCATGTACAATAAGTGTTATACAAGGCAGTATGTTTGAATGAGATGCATGCATGGGATGAGAATTAAAAGTTCCGGACGTTTGTTAGGCCAATGACACACAAGGATGTATTTGTGAGAGCTTACCAGCCATGCAAACGAGTCCGTAAAAAGTAACTTATCTGAACTAACTTTAACTTTACTTACGGGCCTCGGCAGACGTGCCGTAAGTTAGCTTAAGTTTTCCCACGCATCTCGAATTTAACTTATTTCAAACTCCGCTTATACGGTTATGGGGCGACTTACTACAGGATCCCCCTGTCAGTTCTGTATCCAATGTAGGGGACTCAGTAGGTCTAATACATCGTTTGTTGTACTTTGCTCCCTTACCAGTATTAATTACAGGATTCAGGGAGCCTGTGTCTATGGAGGCTCGAAGAGTGAGCGGTGCAAGTAAACAAGGTGTGGCCGAGTGGTTGTGGCGCTGTCCGATACAAGTAGAATATGATTTTGGGAGAGTGCCCATTGTTTCATCTCGTTTCCTGCTTTCGGGTGGGCTGACATTCCAACTTGTGCTCACAGAACAGGTCTGGCACCTCTGGGAGAGTAGGAGTAGGAGCCATGGTGAATGTTCCATGAGACTAAAAGTTTTTCCCTTTTTACGGTCAGTGGAAGAAGGCGAGGCTAGCCATGGTTGTAATCCGAAAATTCCAGCCTTGACTGTCAAGCCAACCCCGACCGACACCATATCTGCACTCTGTCAGAAGTCCAACAGAGAACTTGAAGTTTGAGCCTAGCCATGAGAGAATGTTAAACTTAAAGAGCTCTCGTGCCAACTTATTGTAGCTTTACTTACGCGAACTGACCGCTACTCAAGTTAACTTAATGTTACTTAAGTTAACTTGGCCCGCCAAGTTAGATCAAAACAAGTAACTTATGCCATCTGATGCCATCACCTGCAGCCAAGTTAGCACGTTGCGGCCAAGTTAATTACATTTTCGCACGTAGGTGGCTCAAAAATATGGATTAATGAGTTGAAATCCCAAAATTGATTGCT
Source organism: Mycena vulgaris (assembly GCA_029204335.1). NCBI lineage: Eukaryota > Fungi > Basidiomycota > Agaricomycetes > Agaricales > Mycenaceae > Mycena > Mycena vulgaris. Next base: position 159,079 of record JARGYA010000311.1, read on the forward strand.
GCAACTACAACAGTGATTTCCCTGAACGAAGTTTCCTGCGTTGGTTAGTCTGGGACCCCAATCGCTGCTCGGCCTTTGTATTCTTGTCCGCGACTTTCCCTTTTTTCAAACACTTCTCCGGCCTCTTCTCGTCTATATTGTCGTCGGCCTTGCGCTTCAAAGTGATAGGGATCGGGTCTCTGGGCGCAGAATATGATGGCTCATCGCGGCGGAACGTCGGTGGACGGAAGTTTGTGTCGTAGATCGTGTGAGCATGATTGAACCGCAGCATCCGTTTGATCAATATCCCAGACTTGCTGGAGGATAAAGGTATTGATGAGAACATCACGTTCAAGCCCTTGACGCCGTCAGAGGGCACGGGACAACAGCACGATTCCGGAGATCCGCCAGTAGGTCTCCGTTGAGGTCCAGCTCTTCGCCCAGTTTGTTCTGAACAGCGAGGAGTTGGAGAAGGGCTGAACCTACCCCGAGTACTCGTGCATCTCGCTCGGGCTCCATGAGGTGAGAGAGATGATCCCGGACCCGAACTGAACCCGAACCTGACGGGAAGTCAGGTTCTGGAGAGATCGAAACCCCTTATCCTGGATAAATCTGAGCCAAGGTGTGTCAAACATAATTGAACTTTACTGTACTTAATCCAACTTAGATGTACTTAACTTAACTTCACTTGTACTTGTACTTTACTTTACTTGCGGAACTAACTTACCCTGCCATAAGTAAAGTAAAGTTAGTTCTGGCAGGGTAAGTTAGTTTACATAAGTTACTTTTGATAGCACCCATGCAAACCGGCCCCAGAACTCAACAGTCATCTCCTGTGTATGCTCCCACACCAGAGCTTTCCCCGGTACCGCGATGTCACTCCCCTTGTTCGCATGGTCCGGACAATTGATGTGACGTGTCAGAGCATTCGACGCCGCCCGAATTCCAGCACGTACCTTGTGTTTAAGTTCACTTCGAGCAGCAGTGCACTCTTCGCTGACTGCAGTTCTGAACGACTGCGACGTGATGTGCGCCCTAAACTGCACCAGGATGTGATATGTGGCCGGATTGAGACGAGTGTGCGGCTGCTGAGAGGTGGGTCTGAGCCAACTGGTCAGTTAAGAATGGTGGAGGATGTATACCGCTAATGCAATAGCCCTTGGTCTTCTGTGCAGCGGAAGTTTGAGCGTAGGGAGGCATATCTGTATGAGAGCGAGAGTTGGGATGTGAGGCAAAAGGGACTTAGACGGATTGACTTGAGGCGAAACGTGACTTCATCTCCCATGAGTGTGGGCAACAAGGGGCGGAGGTTGAGCAAACATCGTGTCCGACGTCGACACGACGTTGGGGAGATTTGCCGACGCCAAGGTCGGACCGGGCCGATTCTGACCAAGATTTAGTTGCCGGTGACATTCAAATACAATTGGGACGAATCATGCTCGAGTCGGGTGTGAATTCTAGCTATTTGATGCTACATTAATCTTACACAGAATTGGCGACGAGACGGGATTGAAACTCGGTAATAACTACGCTTGCCCGTTTATTCCGAATCCACAAGGGAGAACAAACGGTGGTGTAATGACACTCGCCATAAATAGTTGAAAGAAAGCAATTTGATGCGGCTGATTGCCGCGCTGATATCTCGCCCATTTCTTGACCGAATTCCTCGAGAGTAGGCAGTAACCCTATTGAGTTTGCTTAAACAATGACCGTCTCAGCGTAAATCAGCGTTAAAGTAATACTCAGATTAATGTCATATTTGAACATGGTTTGAACACTGTTTGAATGGTGTTCAAAATACAACCAAACTGACAGGTATTGCACTGGTTGAACATTTCAAGTTTTTTGGTGAAAATACTAGTGAAAAATGTTTTGAATTTTACAGCAATTTTTCAGTGAAAAACTAAGTGAAAAACTTGAAACTTCTTCATGACTTTTTTGAACCTCAAAACTTTTTCAGCACTTTTTCAGAAAATTTTCACAAGGTTCAAAAAGTTTACAAAAATATTTCAAGTTTTTCACCTACTTTTTTGCGAAAAATTGCTGTAAAATTCAAAACATTTTTCACCAAAATTTTCAGCACAAAACTTGAAATGTTCAACCAGTGTTGGTGGGATTCGAGCCCAAGACTCTCAGGAAACGAAGGCTACGGAAGGCGGCGGAACCACTCTGCCAAAGGTGAATGATGCAACTTGCCGCACCAGCTGTCCAACAGGGTTCCCAGGAACCCGTTTGTGATCGAAAATCTTATAAGTCCAACATGTCTTGAGTAGTGTTAACAAGTCAGATCTGAAAGCTTGAGCAGTTTGCTTAGTGAATGCTGGGTATATGAAGTTATTCCTAGTCATTTTCCCGTCGATTTTGCTTCAAAACTGAACTAGGTCTGTCACATTGGTCAATCTTATTTCAGGAAGATCATTTTTTTCTAGTGATTGCACTCAACTCCTTAGTGTTGGCGATATCCAGATGTGCTCAGAGTATATTAGGTTAGCCGCCATCCTGTTCTTATGTAGTGTGTGGCCATTGGGAGCACAATATTCATTTTGCGAGGAGCATAGGATGTTGTACATCACAGTTGGACTTGGAGCACTTTTATCAGCTGTGTGGCATAGTGGTTAGTGCCTGCTCTCCTCCCCGACTCGTTGAGCTCTTGCACAGCATTCAAGCCCAACTGTTGCCTGCGCTTTTTTGAATGAACTGGGTTGAACAGTGTTTAAACCCTCGGTCAAACACTGATTGAACTGCTGTTTAATCTCAGTTCAATGACAAACCTCTGTTCAACCATGATTAATGTAAAAGTCTGCAGGCTATCTGCTTGCTGCCTCACGTACCTTGTTCAACAGAGCATTACTTTAACACTGATTCGCGTTGCAACGCTCATTGCTTAAGCAAACTTGCTAGAGATTTACGAGTAGGCATGTTTGAAAGCGACGGAGCGGCGCTTTCGAACTGTACCCTATCCAGCAGCCTAATTCAGAAATTTGGAGGTCCAGAAATTCCGGCTGACCGGTTTGAACCAAACATATCAATGACCGAATCTCGGTCAATATCCCGCCGATTTGGGGGATTCCAATCTCACTTGAAAGAGTCAGTGCATACTATTAATTTCATTTCAGATGGGGCAGATCATGTGTGTGTTATTTTGAAATAGCATCTCCGTGGTTGCCTCTAGATCAGATTCCTGAATCACTTGAATTCAAGCAAAACGGTCCGATATTGAATGAGAACCCGCCGTTGAAGTTTGCCGTTCAAACCAGACAGTCGGAATTTTGGAACATTCAAATTTTCCATTTTACTGAGAAAGTAGGGTACGTTCTGAAAGGCCTAACAGAACAAACCAAACACCTCTCCAGATGAAAGCATCAAACCCTATGAAACAAGGATCTTCAGTGCTGGAATCATTTTTTTCATGTAAAGAGAGTCGAATTTTGGCTTTAAAACAGGTTAGCAGTTGAGAACAGAGAAAGGATGGTTGAATTGCACCTGCAGCTCCGAAAATTTGAATTTTGCGCGATGAAACAGTGCACTCCGGTGCAGCCGTGAAATCAACTCGACTGAATCTAGCGGGTGAATCACAACACAACACCAACACCAGATCCAACCAAATATCAATCACAAAACTACCAACCAGGAGATGCTCTCATGTATATTTTGTTCGGGGGAGTAGGGTATGTATCACCCCTCAAAATTGTGGTTGCAAGGCAAAGAAGTCTAGTGGCCGGCTGATTATTAATAGCGGGAAGCTCTTTGTTTTGTCTCCGGCTGTTCGACTTTCCAGCCGCTGGGTCAATAGTTCAACCTCGATCCAGAGGGCCGACTTTCAGAAGTGATGAAGGACAGCACTGGCGGCTATTCTCGAGACCGTGCCAAGGAATGACAGTGGCTAGACGACTGACGAGGCGTCTTCAACTCAGTCCTAGCTGCCAGCGGTTGATTTCAGACGCGGCAACTACGGCAGAGTCAGGCTCCTTCCCAGACGCGGACAAACTACAGTAGAGCAAGGCTCTTATTCTCAATTTCCGGAGCACACTACAATGGAATGGCTGGCGGCCAAACAGCTAAACACTGGTGGTGTAGCTCTTACAATGGGCGCGGCTTAGTTCCCGTTGGCTTCTTCTCACTTCAGTGACTTCTGCCTTATCAAATCTGTCGTCTTTTTCTGTCTCTCAGCCTACTATATTGCCCGGAAAGCGGGGGAATAGTCGACTAGGGACTCCCCGGAATACAAAATACTCTACGGTTAATATACAAGTACAAAAGTACTAACGGAGATAATAGGAAACTGGCCGGAAACATCTGAATAAGCTGGCCGGAGCTCAGCATCCAATAAGATTGAATGCATGCCGGGTGCTTCTGTGCTCGTACCTCGATAATCCACCCTAATTCCAATACTGCTCGCCTCTAGTATCTACCCATATCAATACTGCGCTAGCTCATCCCAGCACCGATACGGCACCACTCTACCTTCGACATCTGTCCACCGCGACCGCCCCAGTTGATGGTGGTGAGTGACGGTGGGCGTCCTTGTGCAACTGAGAGCCGCTCCCCGTCCGCATCCTCCTCCTCGAACTCGTCGCTGTCGTCCGTGTGCATCCCGGGGCGCGCCGCCATGTATCGCAGCACTTCAATCCCGCGCTCGCGGACTCCGGGCCATCCTGCGCCTCCGTCATGGCCTAGTACGCCTCGCGCGCCGCATCCATGTCGATGTCGTCCATGTGCCCCGCGTCATCCTCTCGGGGAGCGAAACGACGCTCTCGGCGCCGCGCCCGTTGGTATCATCCTCCGCGGGGAGCTGCAGCACCAGCGGGCCCTCCGTCTGCACGCCGTCGTTCTTGGCGGTGGTGGTCTGTCCGGGCGCGCTAGA